>CAEFZY010073035.1:0-58211 GCA_903066815.1 Brachyrhaphis roseni | reverse complement strand
CTATCTATCTATCTATCTATCTATCTATCTATCTATCTATCTATCTATCTATCTATCTATCTATCTATCTATCTATCATCAGTCAATCAACAACTCATCCATCCATCCATCCATCCATCCATCCATCCATCCAGCCATCTCCCATCAGATAAATATGATCAACCCTTACATCCAGCAATCCATCCATGCATTCATTCATTCATGCAAACTGACAATGTCATAAATCCATCCATGACTCAGTACTAAATGAAATGATATCTGCTCTCCAACAGATGAGGAAGGGTAACTATCTGGATCTATCCAGAGCCATTTACTGGACCCGAAGAGTTCTAGATTGTTCCATCTCGTGTTAGATGGGCCCATTTTACATTCAGCAGAATCCTCACTGCTGGAAACCTTCATGAACAGTCCAAACTGGCTCAATTTCATGACATTAAAAGATAAAATGCAAATACATTAATGAATTTATTTTCAGCAGAGTGTTGAGAGCAGCTATTTGGCCATTAGAAGAGTCCACATCAGCCCATGTTAAAGACAGAACTTTGTGGGCAGTTGCAACATAATCACACCTTCAATTAAGTACAAAAGTCAGTTTTATTGTCCCATAAAAACTCCCAATAAAGTTGATAAGATTTACAACACTGTAGCTGTAGGTAGCTCAGTATAAAGGTGCAACAATATAATTTGATTCAAAGTTGAAGCCCATTTAAAGCTAGCAGGGTTGTTTGGTTTGTTCCACATCCAGAGAGCTTTCACACATACATGTCATTAAATCACTTTTTTTTTTTTAACCAGCCTTTATGATCCACTTTTGAACCTGTCCCTGGAATATTCTGGATCTGTGATTCCAAAAATCACAGTGCTTGTCTCCTTTTCCTTACATGGTAATGTATAACTAGCATAGCAATCACATTATGTTTCAAAACAAAAATCTCTGAATGCTAATAGTTTAAGGAAGACTGAGCCCTACTTTTCCCCCTGCTAAGAGGTAAATGTGAACATTTTTCAAGCAGCATGCAAGTCAATGATAATTAAGCACCCACCAATCATCAGCAATTACTCTGTAATATGTTTACATGAATGCAGCTGGGAACAAAACTGCAAAGCCAAGTAGAAACAAAATCCTTTCCATCTTTAATATGATATATATCATCTACAATTCAACTTAATGATGTAAAAAAACAACAACAATACTTTGATAAAGCATATTTAATTACCTACATTCAGAAATGTTTCTTATTTTTATGTTTTTTTTCACTTTCCCTGTCTCCTTTCCTTCCAGAAACCATCTTCTTTACTGAATAAATATACTTTTTCATCTAAATCTCCCAGGGGTATGGATCATTTAAGCTCAATTGTAAGTCTGTTAATGGCTTTTGCCATTAACAGGCATCTTTTGTTTGCTTTTTAGTTGAAACTTACAGGATTGCATAACTTAAAAGGTTGAAAAAGCCTTGAAATGAGTTTGTATAGTCTCATTTTTGTGCTTTTCCCCTCTTTTTCATGAGTACAGGTCTTAGCAACAGCCATCCAGTGACATGGAATAAGATTGCTGACCTTTAGGTGTTACATTAAATGCTCATCCAAGCTCTCAGCGCCACACCGGGAGTTAATGTAACAGACGGATTTAGGTTTGAATTACCTTGATACTCATGCGAAGCACAAAGGGATGCTGATCTGCACTTTAGATGAACTCACACATCTCTGTACTGTTCTATGCACACATATGTCCAACACATAAGGAAAGTCCAAACAGCAACAATAACCATAAGCTTCCATTACTTATTGAAATCAACTTTTTAACTGGAAATCTCATTGTCATAAATTGCTCTTAAGGTTACAAGCAGCCAGCTCGGATCACATGACCTTCTGGAAAACATCAACCAGGAAGAGTTTTTCTTTCTTTCTTGTTTTTTTTTTTAAACTTACCTTGCCGAAGTCTCTGACGTCAAAAAGATCAAACGGGTCAAAAAGTTCACTGTTCCTCAAGCCGAACTTGTCGTGGCACACTTTTAGGAATGTCCGGATATTCTTCAGGCACAGGAACTACAGAAAGAGAAAATAAAAAGCAAAAATGACGTAAGTGTCTGCGTTAAAGAGTCTCCATCAGATAATTAACGGTACAATGAAAAGATTAAATATTTCATGCCTGTGCTGCACCAGCATGATTAATCTTGAAGGATATTTAGCAACATGTTCTACAAGTCCGGCTAGGATTGACCAATAATGCCGCAGCATTTTTGGGTTTAGTTTTTCAAATGAAGTGGCTTTGTAGTTGACCTATTCCTCTCAGGTGCTTAGGAACTTTAAAACTGCATATCTAATCCTCAAAGCCACAGAGGATGATGTCGTCTGATGTCTTATCAACAGACACAGCGTCCTGAGATATGTCTTCAGATGGAATGAGACCTCTAACTAAAAGCTAAAAAACAACCTGTCAATCAACAGCAGAAACTACCTCCAGCTCCAATGAAGGAATCTTGTCAATCATTAAAACATAGTTAGATATTAAGGAAGAGCAAAAAATAAGCACACTGAGAGTAGAGTAAATAAGAAAAATATACACTTTTTTTTTGCCATACTGACATTTCTACCTCTTTTCATATTAGGTTGCAAGAGACTGTAATCAAAGTTCTTATTGGTGTTTAAAACCAGGAAATGACTGAAGAATCAATCACAGATCCAAGATAAACATTGGCCAAAGATGGATGACCTGTCCAGCTTCTAAAGTAAACATTTTTAGTTAAATTATTAGTTTCAAATGAGTATTTCACTAGTTTATTAAACACAACTACTGTTAACATTGATTATGTCACTGCAATAAAATTATTTATCTAAACGTTTTTAACACATTTTTAGAGGGTGCCTCACATCTCTTCATTGCCAACCTCAGTTTTCAGGTTTGCAGGACTAATTCTCTGCGATTATGATCTGCTGAGGCAATACAAATACCTGAAACTACTCAGACAGAGGGAGAAAATGACAATCTTTGGCAAACTGATGAGCTGACCTGGTCAATTTAACAGACAGAATGAATTCAGTGTAGCACAAAATATTCCTTTTCATCACTGGCAACAAAACCAAAGCATGTGTGAAGCATGTGTCGAGGCAGACAATCTTTATAGGGTTACAGCCACTGACGCTTCTCCGGTCTAAACATCGATGCTCTCGCTGCTTAAAATATTCCATCAGTCAGCCAAACCTTGAAGGCAAGAGCACAAACCGATTACAGCGGCGTTGTAGTATGATTTATAATCAAACCTGGTCTCTGATCTTTCTGTATGTGAAGAATGCATTACCTAGCATGCAAATTCACACACTGCCCTGATTTGCTCTTTCAGTTCTGTGTGTGGTGTGCGATATGAGCTGACGAGCAGGCGGCACTCACACAAGATTTGAGGCAAAGAGTCTATATGGAGCGAAATGCCTGATTGCCTCGTATCTGCTGAAGGCCTTGACCACATATTTCTTTGTAATGGCTGTTGCGTAAGACCAGCAGCCTTCCAAGTTACATCTGAAGCAGGCTGATGTTAGACAGCAATCAGGGCAGCAACGATGGCACCAGAAGGAGCAGGTACAGTTTTAGACTGCAAATCTTTCCCTCACCAGCTACATATGGTGACCTTTAAAACTTAAAGTTAAAAGTCCGCCTTCTCTGGAATACTGCTAGATGTACCAATTATGCTAATTGCGGATAAGATGCTAAAGTCTAACTATTTATAATGTTGTTTTATGTCTTTCATAAAAGCTTGTTTAACAGCAATTCAGAAAAAAATCAACTCACAAAAAAAACACATCTTCAAGGATAGAAAAGGTGAAGTTGAGTCCTCTTCCAGTGAGTAACTGGAATTGATTCATATTATTAGAACCAGGAGAAAACCTAATAAAAACCAAATATTGGTCACAACCCTGATCACCTCCTTCATAAGATGGTATGAAACAACAGAGCGTCTTCTATCAGAGGCTTCCTCAGGTACGCTGCACTACAGACTGCTACAGGAGGTTCTTCCTGCGCACAGACATCAGCATGGACAGAAAATCTTTGGTTAATATGAGTTATAATAACATTTAGTTTCCCTCTGGGATTACTAAAGTATTCTTTCAATCTGGTAATAATTTCTACTGATAAAAAAACAAATCCTATTTTTTATTTATCTATTTTTTTACTTCTTTGTTTCTTTAAGTGTAAAGTTCCTGTTGAGTTAAGCTGTCACATTTGATTATCAAAGAGCCTGGAGTCCAGAGAAAACCCCACCTACCACGCTATTAGCAACCAGAAGTCATACTAATGACTTTAGAGTCTCATCTCTTCCGAGTCACTCCTGCATCAAAATCAGAATCGCCGTTAAATTATATGACAAGCATCCCACCTGCAGCAAAAACCTGCAATCAGACTTTTTAAGGTGGAATGTAATAAAGGTTTTAGCGATTTCGGTTTGTTTTTCTACATGCAATAAATCAGATTTGATATTCACTACTATCTACTTTTAGCTCAAGGTTATCAGAACATCAGAATCTCAAACCACTCCACTCCTTGTAAAAACTGCTCTCCACTGAACTCTGCAGATGTCTGAGGAGACAAAGTGTTTCTTTTCCTGCGGCTGACTTTATGAGGTAATATCCACCGCAGACTGATGTTCTAATTAGCTTCCAAAAAGCAAAATCCATCCCATTGCTGCTACAGTTATTCCTGGTTTGCCTGGTATTTCATGATATTTCCGTTAGCCTCTCTGGGCCACACCTGAGAGGTTCGCCGATTCATTCTCATTCATATGAGCACGCCGGCTCAGTCTCAGTGTCACGGGTGCGAACCCCATAAGAGAGCCACACAGACTAGGAAAAAGAACTGCGATTGGTCGCCTCGTCAAAGTGACATTTGCAGTTCAGCGGCGGAGGTTATCATGCCTGCAGATCCACTTGTGCTGCAGGGGGAGGAGAAAAATAAAGAGCTTATTTTCCCAGCCCTGATATGAAAAGGTAACATTTGCTGGAGTGGTCTGCGGGCAAGAGAGAAAGAGAGAGAAAGGTTCACTGCAGATACGGATCAGGACAGGAAAGATGTGTCTGACATTCTAATGTATGTTTGGCAATTCCAAAGCATAGGTGGGGTTAGAATGAAAATACTACGATTCAAGCAGAAAATAAATAATATTTAAAAAAGAGATATTTTCATGTGGTGAGTTAAGGCAAAGTGCACCTGGGAGTGAACTATATATGATCAACTCCTCAGGCTGAAGCTGCCGTCAGCATGATCAATCTGGTATAACATCACACTTACTAAGTCATAGGGGCTGCAATTATTATGAGCATTCAACAAAGGAAGGTTTTGTTTCAAATATGGCAAATTTCAGATGATAAATGTGGATTTGCTTGCTTTTATTTTATTTCTAGATTATAAAAGAGGAGGTCTATTTTTCAGAGTTTGTTTTGCTGCCTGTCAGCTTTAGGACAGACATTTAATTTCCCCCGTTTTAGGCGGAAAATTACTTTTGGAAAAACAGCAAATAAAATTATGTTTACTGGTGCTTTGAGGTACTTTTAGGATGTAAAATGCCCTGAAATAAGATTTTCCTGCTTAAGAAGAAACAAATGTAACTCAACCTCAATATAAGACTTTCTTCTCAAAGTGATTTATCCAACTGACTCAACAAGTTTGTTGTTATTTAACCCGATAACCGTCTCCCTCAACACACTTGCACAAAAGTGACCCCGGTGTCCTCCTGACAGTTACACAAGACATTTTGTATGTTTTTAATCAGTAATTACTATTATTGGGGATCACAGATGGTGTAAAATCTGAAGAATATTTACATGTCGAGAGAAATTGTAAGAAAAATGCAGGAGCTCCACCTCAAAATCATCAAGCCTCAGTTAGCATGTCAAATATTAAAGTTCATTAAATGGCAACGAGAAGATTGGGAAAACTCATTAAGATAAAAATTTTATTTTCACCAGTATCCTGGACAAGATGAACAAATTTGGGATTCACTGACAAGACCATCAACTTCTTTGTATCACAAAATAATCCAGAATCAAATTTTATACCATCTGTCTAAAACAAGTTACTGACATTAGCAGTAACCCTAAAGAAGCAATTATCACAACGCATCAATCTGGAAAGGGTTATAAAGCCATTTTTAAAAAATCAGAAAGATCACTGACAAGTGGAAAACATTTAAAACAGTGGATAATTTTTCCAGATAAATTCAACCAAGGTCAAGCATGCAATGTTCAGAGAAATGATTCAAAACTCTACAGAGACAAAACAACAACTATTCCTTGTGTGGAAGAGTTGGAGGAGGACGCCTCGTCGCTCAACAGAAATTGCAGCATGGTTTAGGTTTGTAAAGTTGTAAACAACAAACCACAGGACTACAGGACGAATGTACTTTGGCTAGATGAGCGAGAATGTTCTAATTACTGCAAAACACCACAAAACATATGCCACTGTCAAGCATGGTGGTGGAGGGGTAGTAATTTGGGCTTGTTTTCAGCCACATGACGAGCCCACCATGTAGTCTTTGAGTTGTCCACAAATTCTTCAGTATACTAAATATTCTAGAAAGAAATTTTAAAGTCATTTGTCTGAGGCATTAAGTTGGGCTACAACTGGGTAAGCAATGAGGAAAAGATCCCTGGTGAAGCCATCCAACCATCGACAGAAAGCCGTGGTACGTACCAAGAGCACAAAGTCAACATTGAAGAAATTGGGCATTAAAGATCAGAAAATAGATAATCGGATGCTTGGAAAAAATGGAAGTTTAACCGGCAAAAGACACTTAAAAAGAGAACCACGAGAGCCTCACTTCAGTTTGTCAGCAGGCTTTTAAAAGGGTGGCTTGTGTGCGACAGCAAAGAAACAGTTTGACTTCTCACTGAAGAGTAAACAGCTCCTGAAAACGGCAGACTTGTCAGAGACATACAGGCGGAGGAGAGCAGGTGGGAGAGGAGCAGCAAAGAGCAGAGTCAGGCAACAAAGACTCATAAAAAAACCCTGACATGCCCTTCTACCGTATCACCACGCTACATCGCACATAGAACAATGCATTATTTCTCTGAGGGGGTGGTCCTTCATCTGCACACACTCCTACATGCTCATTCCTGAGGAACTACAAATGACAACTTCCACTAAAACGTCGCACAACAGCAAATTACAGAAATGGGACATGTGACTTGTTCCATCAAAGCTGTAGATCTTCTCCATTAGGGATGATCGGGGTGAAAGCCAAAAAAAGCGAAAAACTGTAAACAGAACATCGCAGATAAGGCTGCAAAAACAGAATCAAGCAATCTGTTCAGGCTCCCCTCATATCCCTATTTTCAGCACCTTTGGGAAATGAGCAATTAGTGGTAATCTAATAACATGTTTTATCACATCGCTGCAAGAAAAGAACACTGTTGTTGCCCATATCTGACTCGTTCCTCTAGCAGACACAGAACGGGCCCAGAACAAAAAGAGGAGGAAGAAAGAAGAAAAAAAGAACTCAGGTTAAACTGAGGTGAGTCAGAGAGAGGATCAGATACCCAGACAGCCTGTCAGAGAATTAAAGTCAATGAAAGAGACTGATGTTTGTCTGAGAACTGTGAGGAAGACTAAATTTGATTCACAACAAAATCCCCTCAGCAGACAAAGTAATAGGGGCAGTGAATCACCGTACACCCCGGATGTCAGCTCCAAAGCTCTCAGCAGGTGATGGAGCACTCAAAAAATGCACCCAGATGACCACAGGAGGAGCCTGGAAGACTTATTTATGACTGTAAGTGCACACACTCACTTTAAAAAGCTGCAGGGGATGCACAATCCAGAAAGAAACCTTCTGGTGCCAGGTGGAGGTGACAATGGATTTCATAAACTTCAGACTCTTTGTGTTTGGAGAACAACAAAACAAGAGCTAAAGGAATGACAGCGGTCTGCTTTATTGTTCAAATGTCTACAGTCCTCTAATCTAAACATATGTAAGCTAACACTATATTACTATCTGTAAAGTCATGTAAGCAGACATTATATAACTTTCGACAATGACAGCCTCTTTATGGCCAACTTCATTAATGTCAGCAAAAAAAAACAAGCAACCAATACTTAGCTACTGAGTCAACATTGAGTGGAAAGAAAAAAATTATTTTTTTACAGCTTTTCTGGCAACATTGAATTTTTAAATCTTGCACATTTGTTTTTCCAGAGTGAAAAAACACGAGATAAACTCATATGACCATTAGATGGTGAAATGATTTCTATTTTTCTAGTTTTAACTGCAGTAAACGAAATACCTCAAACACAATAGTTGGTCTGTGAAAAGTTAATCAGTAAATGATGCTACACCTAAGGATTTTTTTTCATAATATTCATATTCTCCTACAAGAAACAGTTATACTTAGAAAGGCTATTAAAATACATGCATGTGCTTGACACTGTGTTATTAATATGGATGTAATGGTAACAGGTGATCACCAGTTTCATCTAGAAGAAGATTCATGTGTTTTTATTGCTTCCACAACAGGAAATAAGCAGATCCAGCTACAATCCCAAAGCACTCCACACCAGTTTAATGCAAACCAGAAGATACGATAATTTTTCATTGTCAAAATGAACAGATTTTTACATCTAAAGCTGCTTTAAAAATCTTTACACCCTCTCTAATGCTAAAGTAAAATGGGAATTGATCAACCATACTTTATACCAATATAATTACAGTGTTATTTATTTATTATTCTATGATCTTCCTGTCAGGTTCCATTTTCACACACACTAGTTTGCTCTTTATAAGTGTTCAAATAGTGTCACTGAAGTTATTCAGCTCTTTACCAGCTTTTATTTTGTATAAAGTTACAGACTAATTAATTAAAATACAAACATTCAGTATTTTATAATGCAATAACAGTTTAGACCAAATAAAGCTTAACATATGACCTTTAGGACACTAACTAGTCCAAACTTCAAGAATATTTTTTATTTCTAAACTGAATTGAATTCAAAGATTTTCAAAAGACATTCACTTTGCCATATTAAATAATTGAAATCTCCTCATTTGAAAAGACACCAGATTTTCTGTGTATTACATATTCATCCAACAAGAAGAGCCGGACATAAATAAACTGATGAATAAAACGGTATTATAATCTGAGATGTGAAGTATTTTTCTCACATCTTTATCCTCCTATAAACAAGCAAAGTTCAACCACTGACAGGATCAGTGGACTCAGATCTAATCTCGACCTATTTGCTACGCTGCTTCCATTCAATTTGAAATATGTAAAATAAATCGAAGGGGATGATCTTCACAAGAGTCTAACTTTGTAGACTTTGTCTTTTGCTTTGCACAGCAACTGTTGGCAACAATGAGGCAAAAGGTGAGAAAGCATAAGCGGTATGAACGCTGTTGCCAGGAAATTGTGTGACTTTTTATTATTATTATTTGTGGCCTGGAGAGCAAATCAATGCTTGAGCATCTGTGACTCCATGTTGACTGCAGTTCAACTGACGGTCACTGTGTCACTAAAAATAAAGGTTTCGTAACCAACAGGACAGAACATTGGGTCCTGCATTAACTAAAACAATTACACTCAAGGAATGAAAGCGGGTCCAGCTTTGCAAATGTTTGGACAGGATCTGCCAGGAGACACCCGGAGGACCCTGATAAGCAGATAGGCTCCTAACCCTCAACTGGGACGCTCTCATACTTGGAATGCTGAGGAAAAGGGACGTATTCCTCCAAATTAGAGAAGAGGACACTGCATGAATTATGCATTACATTAAAATTGCATTCAAATGTGTTAATCTCATCTTGTTACCCCCAAAAGCCTGTAAGTAGGAAAGGATTGACCACAGTTTTGTATCTGGGAGAACCCCCAGCTGTCGAGGCAGAGCCGCTTCGTTAGAGAGGGCCTGGTGTTAAAATATGGAAGCTAAATAGGCTAAGTGAGGCTGTTAGTGGGGTTAATCTCCATTACAAAAGAGGATAATTCTGACTCTGTCAGGAAAAAGCCACCGTGACTGTAGAGAACAGCTGCGTAATTAAACCCAGGCCACCTTTACCTTTTATACAGTGGCTAGTCGTAAAAACAGGAGCGCTGATGTGGAGCAGCGCTGAGATCAGAGGAGCCCAGCAGGAGCAGGCACTGTTTGCATTTGCTGCACCAGAGGAACACGCCATCAGTAGCAAGCTCGACATTTGAACACACACAGGACACGTGACGCCGTTCACAGCAGAGCTTCTGTACGGCAAAGCAAAACAGAAACGCAATAAGGAAGAGGATACGTCAGAATTGTAGACAAAATTCCCAGAATAAGAATAAAAGAGACAAAAATTACCCATCCCAAAGTTGGAGTAACTGAATGAATCTATTATGATACAGAAACATTAGCAGACCTGTTCATTTCCTGTTTGGTGCTCAGCTGACTGACTGACTGCTATTTTGGCACACATCCATTAACAACCTGTTTCCTCTGTTTTCAGCTCCATGGTACAGGTGGGTCACCTTTCCCACTTAGGAAAAATCTATAGGACAGCTCTGATAAACATGGGTTCTAGATGCTACTTTGTGTTGTAGTTTTATCACAAACAGACCAGATTTTGTTAAACTAATACTGCTTATAAGAAACAGAGTAATCCATCATCACATGCTGTTATTTTCACCTAATGAATGAAAAAAGTTCTTTGTATTTTTCAGATTTCTCTTCAGTGCATGATGAACAACTCCAAGCACAGACCTCCTCAGTGGCGCAAACATTTGACATCTTTGGGCCCACTTCATGCAGTCAAACAGGTTTTATTTCATTCATCTTTAAGATAAAATAAAGGGAACACTTCCAAAAAAAAAGACTTCATTATTCAAATTGCATTTTTTTTTCTGACCTGTAATGCATGTTTTCATGTGTTCTTCGTATTCTAAACAAGTAATTGAATGTCAGTTTATCAGCAGTGTTTCCAAAATTGATTAAAACTGCGTGCAACATGTTTTTGGATTCACCTTTGCATGACCAGCTTGATTTCCGTCTGCAGCTGGATTTCACAGTAGCTCAAAACAAATATTATCAACAGCCTGGATATCCTGCTTACCCTACAATGATTTATTTCCCTGCATTGTCTCAAAAGCAGCCTGCTAACAGGGAAAACGCTCCGCACAGCTGCTGTTAAAGCAAACAGCGCTCACTCAACATAAAACCAGACGTCCAACATGGACCAAGATGCTGAAACATCTTGGCGCATAATGCAGTCCTTCAGGTTTTATCCACTCTTCATAAAAAAAAGGGGAGAAAAAAATACTGCTGTATCCAAGCAACAGGCCATGCTGCCGCTTTCTCAGGAAGGGGAGGATGTGTTTGAGACATTTCCACTCAGGCTTAGCTGCAGACGCGGGGTGTGATGAATGCGAGGAGGAGGTCCGCCGAGAATCCCAGACAACCATGGATCAATGGCCTGGTAATTTATGAACGGGATGGGCGAGAAGAAAGTCTGCATCCATCTTTTTCTCTGGCGAGTTTCCCTCACAACTCAAAGACTCATCGCCGTGATTTAGACCCCCAGAGGACGCATAAACAGTCACTTTTACCTCACCAAGTATATGCTCACCACTATAGGTATAACTTAAATTTTATTTAGATGAAGAGATCCCCAACTCTGCAGAGCATCGCTGCAGCTCATCAGCTTTAAATAATGTTTAACTCGGCCGACCTGCGTCTGAAAACAAACAGGCTTTGATTTCTTGCAAAGCTGCTAATAAAATTATGCTGATGCTACGAGACGAGATCAAAGCAAGATACATTTTTTATTGCATGCTGGTTATGAGTTTCTGTCAACAGGTGCAAAGTAATGGGAGCATTAATATTGTGCAAAATGTCCGTTATCTCCACAGAGCAGAGGCTGCTTCGTCATCGCATTAGGAGGCTTACAATAAATCGCTAAAAGTTGATTGATTTCAGAAATTTGTTTCAGAAAGTGAAAGTTATACATCTATTTACACACAGAGAGATTTATTTCAAGCACTTCATTTTTTTGATTTCAGGGATTATGGCCCACAACTAATACCAAATCAATAATTACTAGAATATTATACCAACAAGACCAACAAAAGTACAACAAAGATGTCCAATCCATTAAAAGATACCCATTATAAGATAAGAAAGTCATAAAAAGTAGTTGCTGAAGGAGGCCTGTACATAGGGAAATGTATTGAAAGTTTAGTGGAAGGAAAAAGTATATTTCTATAAGCAGCAAACACCATTCCAAAGTGCACATACAGTACCATACATGGATATGCTTGTTCATTTCTGGAATACAAACTTTGTTTTCACATTGGCTCTAAGCCATATTCATGAAAACTATGAAAGTAAAACATTTCAACAATATGTCACTGTGTTTGATGATTCTATATTCTCTTTTTGAATTAAGTTTTTGTTGCTGCTGCTGTTCTAATTTATATAGGAACTGTAAAGAGTTAACGTGCAAAACAACGCCCAAGATCCTGTTTGAGCAGGATTACTTGAGGAGGCTATCGGCAACATGGAGGGATGAAGCTTCGTGCTGTCGATTATCTCCAAGGTGACTAATGCTGTTAACACCAGAGACCAGCCTCTTAATTACCCATCTGACTCCAGGCTGAGCTCGGCCCGCTTTAATCATCACACGGCTCGGACAAACACGGGTTCAATCCACTCGCAGCTCTGCAGCACAACTCAGTCCACCAATCAGTCGCTTCACAGATTCAGTGATCGGACAGGTGCTATCCGCTTTGCATTCCTGTTGGTTTCACTGAGAAGTGAGCTTTCCACTCGTCCAGAGGAAATCCCATGTGAAGCCAAAGCAATTGACTTGTAGATAGAGTGGACAGATTGATTCCTGCCTGAGAAAGAGACACTGAAGATACGCAACAACAACATGGCTGCATTCTGCAGCTTCAAATGAAGGAACTATGTGAATTTAGATTAATGAGTTAAGTAAATTTCTTCTTTAATTAAACAAGGATGTAGTGACATCCTTGCAGTATGCAAAAAAGAAAGAAATCCACCACTACCTGTCGCTTTGGGGTTAGTGTTTTCAGGATGATTGTTTACTGCCAACAATGTCTCTTCTAGTCATTGCATGTTTGCTGGTTTTCTCTACAGGACAATAAATTGGGCTTTTGAAGGCTTTCTTAGGTAAATAATGTTCATACTTTATTCTTTCACCTTCCAGAGAGTTAATACAAATACACGTCACAATTTTGTATGAATTACTTCCATTTTATTTCACAATTTTCTGCTCCTCTGCGTTGTCTATCACACAAAATTTTAACAGAATACAATTTTTTTTCTTTTTGATGTGTCAAAACATGGAAAAACTGGGTATAAAAGACAATGTATATCACATCTGAGCATAAACCCACTAAAATAAGGAGAAATCTTGAGGCTGAAAGAAAATCTACAGAAGCCATTTTTATAGCCATTGTTATTAAAAGATTAAGTGTAAATAGGCCAAAATCTCATTGAATATTGCTGCTTCAGCTTGTATCTGGCCTGATAAATTCATGTCAAGTATTGTTTAATCAACCAACCAGTCATGCAGTCAGAATAAAAAGTTATATATATATTTATATTGTTTCTACAGTGAAGCTGTCAGTTTGTATTTTGTGAAATAACCAAGTACAAATAGTTATGCAATACAAGTGCTGTATTATGTACCTTTTTGTACCTCTGGTATAAGTACTCAATAAACCTATAATGAAACAAAGAGGGTGGGGTGTGTTTCAGCTTACTGCTGCTATTATACTCAGTTTGGGCCAATGCTGCACCTTTCTTTGACACTGATAGATTGCTTACTTAACAATATATTGTGTGTTAATTATCTCTTATGTCATGCAAAGGCACATTAGTGGGAGGTAAAGAGGAAAAATAATGTGTCTTTCTATTTTTCATTGCATTCATAAACGTGTTCAAGATGAGAGAATAGGTGGAAAATTATCTCTTATGAGATGATTTATGATTCCAATCAGATTTTCAACCGTTCAGAGATATTTACACAGTTCTTATATGAATGACAACATAAAAACATTGTCATCTTTATTTTTTTTTTAAATATCAAGGACAGCACCTTGCACACAATAGGTACTTCTAACATAGTCGCATAAAAAAGAAACAACATTTTTTTTATTGCATCAACATTAAATGATGCTGAAAAATGATTTAAACTTTCATTTAAATGCTTTTATTCAATGGGGGGAAAAACATACAGCGCAACATTCAAACTGAGGAAGAGTGTGGTGCCACACACTTTGTGTCCAGTTTTCAGTCTGGAGGTCGACTAAAAACTTCAAGACATTTGGCAACAAAAGCCACTACTGCCACAAACTCTTAAAAAATTTATACAATTCAGAGTTTAATTTTTTTTAATAATATGTAAAAAATTAGCAGTGAAAACCCTCAGTATTCATTGGCGTTAAGGACCACAGCCGCCTGATTTTATCTAAACACACATGCAACATTTGAAAAACAGGAAATGGACCTTAACATGAATTCATAGATACAGTGAAAACTGTGTTAGCAATGCCATAAAAACAAACATTCATAGTCTTCCTTATCTCTGCTCATCTGTGCTAAGGAAAAGAAACAATTCTCTTGGATTGACTGGTTTGTAAACACCAGGCAATAGCATTTCAAGGAGCATCGCTAGTTCAGCTTCCCAAGATGCATTTT
This sequence comes from Brachyrhaphis roseni, assembly GCA_903066815.1. Taxonomy (NCBI): domain Eukaryota; kingdom Metazoa; phylum Chordata; class Actinopteri; order Cyprinodontiformes; family Poeciliidae; genus Brachyrhaphis; species Brachyrhaphis roseni. The sequence goes on along the minus strand of CAEFZY010073035.1, from coordinate 43,543 downwards.
CTTTTGAATATTTTAGACATGCTCTAAAAAATCTGGGAATAGGCAAATTTAGAGCAACACTACAGAAAAATCTGCAAACAGTGAACCGTGAAAAGGCAAGATCCACTGTGTCAATGAGTTTATTTTAAGACTTAATCCAGAAATTGCTTATCTGGAGTACCAGTAATATTGTAAGTGATTTAAAAAGAACTATACATAAACTATTTAACAAATAGTCTTTTAAATTTCCTTTGGCAGAGGAGTCTATTAAATACGCCCCATTGTTTGAATCCATCGTTTTATTGCTGGGGGCTTTAAATAGAGATCAGTTCATGAGACCACACTTAGCCAAAGCGGCTGTAGAGCTTTAGGGAAGCCTTTTCTTAGATGGGCTGACTGATTATCTCACAGCTGGCGGTCAGCGTTATGCCCGCACTCGATGTCTGCTTGCTGCACATCTGAAGGCTGTGTGTCTCAGTCTGTAACCTAGGCCCTGAGACAATGTTCCGCGACACGGGGTGTGGTGAGATTCATGTGGGTTAGGATGTATGCATGGGAGCAAGCTGTGAAGCAGTTCTGTCCAGGCAGGAGAAAGTAATTCTTCAGTCTCCTGTCATGCTGCTTTCACAGTGCATATACGATTCCCTGCTAAATTGCTCCAAGACCTCAAACGTTTCCAACTTATGTCACATTACAACCACAAAGCTCAATGTGTGTTATTTAGTTTTTATGTCATAAACCAACACAAAGTAGTGTTTGTGTTGGTCAGAAGCCAACACAAACACTACATGATTATCTAATCATGAAACAGAAAGAAAATAACCATGCTAAAGAGCAGCATCCTTAAAGTATGAGGATTGTGTGTTCAAGGTTAATGTGCAATCCATAATCTCTGCATCCCCTCCACAGTTACCACTTTCCCTCTTCTCTAATTAATGGTTTCCTTGTCAGGCCTGTCGGTTTAGATGGGGCGTCATGTCTAGGTAGGTTTGAATTTGTACTGTACTCTTTCTGCTTTAAACCTCTCCACAACTTTCCCCGACCTGTCTGCTGGAATCCTCCGTCTTTATGATGCGGTTTGTCACTAATGTTCTCAAAGTGACTCCTGAGGCCTTTATAGCACAGCTGCATTCATACACCGATTAAATTACACAGAGCTAGAGTCTATTTGCTTATTAGGTGACTACTAAATACATGTGCAGGAAACAGGCTTTTTACTTTAAAAATGATGTCTTACTCTGTGTTAGCAAACCCAAACAAATACACTTGGAATTCAAGCAGCATTAATACTTTCAGAAACTGAAGGACTTTTTTCAGCTAGTTTCCATGAGCACATCAGATTTTTGGCTTAAATGAAGCACCTTCGTTTACACTTTAGCTTAGACAGCTTAAGGTCATTCAGTGCTGTCCTCTGTCACATTGCATCACCAGAGCACAGTTTCATCTTGGCTCTCCTTGCAAACCGCTGCCACAGTCAACAGCATTTTGCATTTGGAAACACACTTCCTGTTTGTACTTGCGGTGCAAATTACTTTAGAAAGCTCTTTGGCACTGTCCCTCGCAATTAATCACTGTTAAAACAAAAACACATCATCAGACTGGAAAGTGAGCAGAATAAAAATAATAATAATCTTCACACAGGCAAGCATGCAATTGGAATGTTTTTATGCAAGAGCCCCTCTCATCTTCAAGACAGCTAATTATCTACTCCTTCTGCATTATCAGAGGAAACAGTCATAAATTACCCACACCTGTCTCTACGATCGTTTCTGCACCATCCTGGTTGAAATTCAATTAAATCCAAGCATATCAGTGACCCAGCTGTACTGCCAGCTTCCAGGTAGACAAGAGCTACATCTAAGACATTAAGCAGCAGACAGTAGGAAGGGGAAAAAAAGGCTTAGCTGTTATCTTTTTTAAAAGCAGCTGCAAGTGAGAAGTTTGGGAAAGAAAGAGATTCAAAGAGCCTTGTCAGGCGGATATAGCCATGGTGGAGAGCAAGTCGGGATCAAACGTCCAGTTTCTGCCGATAATCCTCCTCAAGAGGAATGGGAGGTGGAAGCTGGGAGGGGGGCCATGAGGGAAAGCTGTCTGCTGTGCCACGGAAAGCAAACGTTGCTGGCTTTTTCATTCGGCAGGCAAGTAGACGCCAACCCCTCCGTGGCTCTCCAGACAGTCTGGCATACGGGCCGCGGGAGGAAAACCTTTGCAAAGATCACAGCCCTGAGCCTCCAGCGTGGAAACGCCAAGTGTGTATTTTGTGTGCAAGTGTGTCTGAGAAAGAGGGAGAGAGTGCCCATATGTAACTGCTTACGCCTCTCAGATGTACGTTGTGGCTGGTCCATAATTAGAGGTTTAAGACAACCTACAATGTCTAAAAGCCACAAAATGGCAGCTGTGTAAGTGAACTAACAAAAGAACAAGAGTTTGCTTCATTTTCATGCCAAACAGATGAGCTGAAGAACAAGTTTATTACATCCATGTATTTAATATAAACATCAACAGAGACTCTTTTATACAAAAGACATTCAAACATTTAATAGATGATAAAAATAAGCACTTTATGTAAAAATCAATAAATTCAGGTTAACATTTAGAGAAATGTGCATTAGTCTTAATGGCTTAAGTGACATTATGTTACAATTTTAGCACAATAAAGTTTTAATAGCAACAATATCCTTAATTTTTAAACGGGGGGAGATTTTTAGGAATTCCTTTAAAACATGAAGTGACTGATATCCTGTATAAAACCTACAATGTTTCCTATGTTTTAGATAAATGTTAACATGATGTAATAGCTCCATGCTAACATTTATCTATCTAGAAGAAAAGAAGGATAGAAAAGAAACAAACTTCAGGTCAGCATTGGTAAAGTTCAAGTAAATGTTTCCTGTCTTTAAGGCACAAGCTGAGACTAAGGGGTTTATCTATAAGTCTGAGTTGGAGAAAGAGCGGGATCAAAGCTGAAGACACAGATGCTCAGCTTTAATATCCAGCATAAACACCATGAAATGTATCTATTCTTACTTGTATCAACTATTCAGGCTGCTGCTGATGGTGTGATGTTGTGGATGGGGGTGTTTTCTTTCTAAACCCTGAGCCCCTTACTACTGACTTTTGTAGCAGCCTCTGTATTCTTGCTGACCATGTCCTTCTTTTTATCACTACTTTGTTCCAGTGGATACTTCCAGCAGGATAATGAAGAAACCTACAGTGACGACATAATCTTGTTGCCACACAAAAGTAAGGGGTTCAAGTTGTACTTGCACGATGTCCCTAACAGAGAAGCCAACAAGTGAAACTCTTTATTTAGAAACTGTAATGCACTGCTATGAGTGAGTACTAAAAGTACAGGTTTAAGAAACCGTGAGGCAGTAGTGTCTTGATAAACCGGCTCACTCCTTTCGCTCATTTCCCATGCTATTGGACACCGCCTACAGCAACTGCTTCAACATAGGAGGGAGAAAAAGCTGTCACTCTGGATTTAGCCTACTTTCCAACATGTGCCTTCATTTCAAAGCAGATGGCAAAAAAGGAAGAGTTGGGAAGGGGAGGGGAGGCATATTTCCTAAGCTGCTACATTACAGGGTGGAGAGCTTTTCATGGACGATGAAGACTGGCGTACGGCGACTTGAGAGTAGTTATTTCAAAGTGGATTAGACCCTTAACATTTTTTAGATGATTTTCCAGAGTTTGCAGTTTTTGGATGTGTGTTTTCATCTCAGGTTGACGATATGGGGCAAGTGACTCATGGCAAACATATTGATCCGACCAGCCAAAAATGACACCAAGTGACACTCGGTATACCAAGGGATTTAAGGGGTGAGAGGTGTGTGAATCAATCAAAAATATTTACTAAAGATCAAGAAATGAATCTAAGCAAGAGTACATCTGATTTAAAACCCCTATATTCCCAGCAGTAAACAGTTCCACACCGAGTTGATGAAGCTGTTCCTGTAAGGGGAGCAAGGTGAAGCAATCATCTCAATTGCAATCAAAGATACCCGTAATTAATTAACATGCATGCCCACGGTGGGTTAGGCAGATGCGCAGTGAGTTTGGTAAATCAAAGCACAAACAGGCACTCTTCAAGGACAATCATTAATCATGTGATCAGACATCATGACAAAAGTCCTTGAGGTGTGTTTTTTTTTTTTTTCCCTGACAAGTTAGCTGGTTTCAGTAACATATGTAATAATTTCACTGCAGTATTACTGGGGATTTCGTCAAATATTCCTTTTGGAAAACTACTTTAGGTTGTCGGTTTTTACACTAAGACTTGGCTAAGAGATGACATGTCTGAATCAGGAGGACACAAACGCATGCAACAAGACCCAAGGGAAGAGGAGCAGGGTGGAGGGGATGATGTGGAATCATTGCGTCTCTCTCCTGAAAGAACCAAGACGGGTCGACTCCCCTTGTAAAACCATCGATTAAATCTTCAACATGATGACTTCACCACGTTTCATGCCAGTACTTCAGCTATCATCATTAGAAAGAAGAAAACTGGCTGACAAAAGCAGGGGAGTAAATGAGAACATGTTAACTCCAACTTCCATATGTACGGCCATTTCTTTATTTGTGAACTGTTTGATGATTAGGACTTGATTCCTCTAAATAATTTTTGTACAGAAATGTTCCATTATAGCCTATTCAATTCAACTAAATGTTTGAATTCCCAAAGGGACATTCAATGTTATCGTAACTCATATCATCCAAGAGTCGTGGAAGGTGATGATGTGGGTAGAAGGATCTCCAGCAGCAGTCAGTCTTGCAATTAATCTGAAGAAGCCTCTGACTGAAGATACCAATGCCCTGTGATAGCCTAATGACATATTAAAGGTTCATTATCTGGGTTAGAAACAAGAACTTTGTTGTTCGTTTAGATGTCCTGGTTGACACCATCAGTTGTTGGCAAGCAAATGCTAATCCACTTCACTTGCTGTGACCTCTCCTCTTTAAATCTCTGTCTGACTGTATGGTTGGGAAGCAATAAACAGATGGTACCTGAATAAATGTGCATCTATACCCACAGCAACATCAGACAGATTAGTGATGGGCTGTATTGGTTTCCTGTTAGTTACCAGTTTTAATATTTTGTTGATTATGTCAACTGTTGGTGAGCATCTGTCAGACAACTATCAGCTTTCAGTTTATGCTAAACAAAAGGCAATGGATGAATTATACGGCTTAAAATTTAAAGATGTAATGCAAAAACAGCAATATTTTTATGGACCTAACTGTTATTACTATTCATATGCCATATTTCAATACATTTTCTCTGAAACAGTAAAACTGAGGATTATCCCGAGCTCCGTCCTGGACAAACAAAAGGCAGACAAAAACATACGTAGCTAGAAATGACTTTCACCTCTCACCCTTCGAGTAGGGACTGCCTGCAGAATTCACAGAAATCAATAAATCATCGCTATAAGCATCACCCTCCGCTTCCACAGAAAAATTTCAACAAGAAACAGTATCCTCCCTCCAAATCCCACAATATCTCCTCACCAGTCCGGCAACAAATATATATGTGTAAAAAACAGTAGATGGATGCTGCGGTAGTGTCAATAAGCCTGGATGCAACAATCATTCCCATCAGGCCAGAGTACACACAAGGTGTCAGCCAAACAGCAGAGGTGTGGTAAGCACACCGAGAGCAAGGTCATTATTTGGATAGAGTAGCTGGAGTGGGAGAGTTGAGAGCTTAATGCTGTTTGAACATGGATCTGGCCAACTCTATTACGTACAGCAGAGCTGACAGAGTAATGGAATATTTGATCAGAATGCATAAGACACATCATCACCAATACCGTGTGGCTAATATCCACATGCTGGAGAAGTCAACTGATATTTGGCATCAATCTTGAGTGAACATTCGTGTGAGAAAGTGGCATGATTAAATAAATAATTGCTTTTTCTCCAGGACAGATTCACTTCCAGGGCAAACAGCACTCTTCATTCCAGTACAGTTAGGTGAGGAACTCAAATATTGGTGGGCTTTGCAGGTAAGGGTGTATTGTTAAATCAAACTCACAAGACTATTAACGACACTAGGTTCACATTAATGAGATGAGATACTACCAATACTTTTCGAAAGACACTCTATTTTTTTTGTTCGTTTTTTAGAGATGAAGATTTTTCTGTGAAACATGATCGCAAATTATTTACCAGATAATACTCACAACAAAGTACAAAATACCTAGCCACACCATTGGCTGCCCTTTGCAATGCAGCCAATCCAGGAGAGCCATTCATTTTCCTCGGCTGAAGCCCCAAGAGCAAAGATATGAAAGACCATAAATGGTTGTAACGAAACGGTTTCCAATGCACATATTGATGCATATTAATGTATGTTTGATGTTTGATCTGTTAAAACAGGAAGTCAAGTGTTTTAGAGGGAAAAGAGGAAAATATTGTTTTACCACCTAGATGAAAATTTATTATAGAAGAACAATACTTTCCTGAGCGTTCAGTATAAGTTACTTGTACCAAGCAACAATTGAAAACTATGATTTATTTTGGAAAGTTACTGCAAAGAAAAAATAACTATTAAAACTAGCAGATAAAATAAAACAGATGTGGCCCTAATTGCACCATTATTTCTCTATTAAATCATTATACTAGTCTAATGTCATAACAATTACCATCCAGCTAGTTTTGTATGCATGGACATGTTCATGCAGGTTTTGTTTTCTTTCTTTGGTAGCATGTGTGTGTTTGTGTGCACTAACACACCACTGTATGTTAGCTTAGCATGTGCGCACGGTCAGATGTTACCGCGATAACGGAGAAGACAAACGATCCACTGGGTCTTATCAGAGAAGGTATCACGCTGACTAAGAGAAATTACACCTAGTCAAATAAACCCCAGATAACATCTCAGTCTAAATGCTACAATTACTAACTTTTTATTCCCTCCAAATACACACCCAGCTCAGACAAAGCCCCGAAGCCAGCTTCACTATTTAATGACTCAATAGATCGGTCGATATAAAAGCCACTTGTATACTCAGGTGAACTTGCCTGCCGTGGTGAATACATAGCTTGGGTTTATAGCTCTCAGTTAAAATAAATGGAGCAAAACCTGAGGTAGAATACAGCAAAAAGACCCCCCTCTTCAATACAGACATAAACGTTGCTGTGTTCAGAGGCGAGGCATGTGCACACGCTGAGTAGCAAACAAAGAGTACAGGTTAGAAGATTTACTACGCAACACAAAACACTACAGCCCTGCCAGGAATTCATGCAATAGAAGATTTAAAAACGGCGCCCCAAAAGAGCAGCAGGTGAATCCAAAGCGAATCTTTTCTCTTAAATCTCTTTGGAGTAAGGCAGCACAGACCAACCATGAATCAGATGTAGCCGACATGCCTACATAAAAGGACCACAGATACCAAAAGATTATTTAAAAATAATGTTCCATGAGAAGGCATGTTTTTCCACCAGTGTTTGCATCTGCAAACCCTTACTAAAGGATTTGACTGTTTTTCTGATGTAAAAAATAGATCAAGATCAATAATTTCTGACAAAATATGGAATAAAAATAAGAATTTGAGCTGTGGAGTCCCTCCGTAACCATTATCAATGAACATCTGACTGCATTTATGTGCCTCAGGCACAAAATTAACCTGGTCTATAAAAATACACTTCTACATAGTTGGAACTCAGAAATACCTGATGACTTTAAACATCAAAACAAGTTAAGCTAATCTAGCAGAACGGTGATTTACTACTACAACATTGAGTCTGGTCAGAATCTCTCAGTTTTAGTGTCCTATATAGAGAAAAACAACATCAACAAATGTTTTTATGCTGTAATATCAACCTCAGTGGCAGCAGGAGCAAAGGTGGAGTGGAAAAACCCACATTCACAGTGGCAGTTTAACCAAAGATGCTAAGGTTAATCACAGCAGGCAGGAAGCCTCTTCCAACAGATGTTCTGCATGAGTGCAGACATCCGTCATCCTCAAAGCAGGTAAAATCAAGCTGGACCCACTAGGAAACTATAATTAATTTTAATTTAGAATAAAATTCTTGTTTTATTAAGATTTGCTGGTTAAACACATATAAAAATGTACATAATTCCAATAATCCACTTAAATTTCAGCATTTTTGACAGGCACCTTTTACTTAGACTCAACTTTTAACGACACAACATGACAAAGCAGCAGATTTTCTGTTCCAAAGTTGTTCAAATGATATAAAGCACACATGGAGAATTTCGTAGTATCACTGCCAGAATCGTTTTTGGACTTCTACAAAAGACAACCATCTCCATTCAGCATAACAGCAGGAGGAGAGTCATTTGCTGATCAAGGCGCTGCAGAAATAAGAGTTGCAATTAAAACAGGTTCTTCCTCTCCGGGAGGCTAATGATAATTAGAGACAAACTACTGTCCGAGCATCCATCACACTGCAGGAAGCCAAATAATAAACTACTGTATGAGAGAATCCTATTGTCTTAAGACACACATAAGCACCAACTCTTGGAGTGATTTAAGCTGTTGTAATGTGTTGTTTGGGAAGAAAAGCAGTAGGATTAAGTCAAGGCAACAGATTTGGTGATTACACACAAACAGGCATCCTGGAAAGCTGATGCTGCTGCTGAACCAAAAAAACAAACAAATAAACAATCAGGTTAACATATATCTTCCCCTTGCTAATTTGTCTAAAAACAAAACAAGCATCTCTGTAAATTGTATAAACATTGAAACATTCATCTATTTTACTGGATAAAATTAAAAATATATAGCTTTTAAACATATTTATGTTATTGATATTTAGATTTCTTGTTATTCTTGAGAAACCTCTCCATATAAACTCCCTCTGGTTATTCAGATCACAAATCCAGAGCGACGACTTTCCACACAGCTGGGAATTTCTTAAAGAAAGATGGCAGTGAGGGATGACAGGCGTCCTGCATTGATGTCAGGACTACCCATAAATCTGCACTGGGAGTCTCTCCATGTCGTTCTTTTCAAAACAACAATGGCGGACAAAGAAGGTGGAGCAGTCTTGTTGTTGAGCGACATGGAGAGAGTCATATCTCTCGTCTTTCTTGTAGTCTGAAGTCATTGAGTGTTGTTTCTGCTTTTAACTCATGCTGTTTGTGACATATGTCATTACATTGGTCGCTCGACCTGCAAGCCTATAAGTCAGGTAACACTGGACTGTGACTACCTTACTTTGCATCCGCTTTCCCTTTTTTGCTCTGCAGTGAAAAAGGAGATTCACCCATCAAGTTATGTCAAAACATTTCATTTATTTATAATTGAGACAATTATTTTTTGATGTATTTTAATAAAATAAGACTGGAACATTGAAGGTGGAGTTACCTTTAACAACTGGTAATGTGCACCCATTCTCAGCTTATACAGCAGTATCACTTTATAACATCTATTCAATGACTATGGGTGTCAGTGATAATGACCACATGACTGTGAAGTGAGTAGTTTTGTCCAAGACTGTGGAGGCCACAGAACAACAATTCTATTTGAAAAATCATTATTTTCATAGCACTAACTTTCTGACATACTAGTTCTTTCACTTTATACAAATGTACCTGTTTTTAACTACTGTGTAACTCTTGCTAGTCTCTTAGTCATTGCAAATTAAGGTAAAAAAAAATAAAGCAAGTAAGCGACAAGCATGCATAAACTAGCGTTTTGGGATAGATCTTTAAATTCTTATCGTGATGCTAATTATAAATGAGCCCTATACGTCTGCTGACAGTCTGATAATAGGGTTTCTCTGCAGCAGCAGCAGCGAGTCATTATTCCACTCAGCGTTCCACTGCCTTCCGAAGGCCATCAGTCACCGGGAGTCACAACATTAACTACTTGATGAGCCCTCAATCAAAAGACAAGCTCATGCTGCTGTCATCTAAATAAAACCTAACCATTCTCACTTTGTCTGTTTCCACCTCAGGCGTACCTTTTTTGCAGAATCCCCGGGGCAAACGGAGCAGTAAAGCTTGTTTCTTAAACTCAATTTTGCTCAGTTTTTTTTGGAGCGTCGACGGGGTTCATTACACTTCCAGTAACAGATCTTAAGTGTGCGTTATTGCAGTTAATTAAGTACATTTGTAAGGTTTTAATTGTTGGGTAGCAGGCAGGAGGGGATGAAAATTAGTGTAGGGATATGAAGAAAAATAGAATATGCAATCGTTCACATCCCTCACCGTCGCCCACTTGGGCTGTCTCACACGGAGAAGCTGGAGATGAAACTCCGGGGCGACCGAGTGAGAGCATATTATAAAACAGCATGGTGGCACAGCGAAATTACACATTATGCCTTCGCATCCCTTAAGAAAATTATTCAATTACGCTTTCATTGCATTTGTTGATGCAAGTGTGCCTGAAAAACAAGTCTCAGTGGCAGCTGGGAATAGCGCACTAACAGAAGGAGGGAAAGCAGAGGACGTAAAAAAAAAAAAAATCCACAGATGGAGGTCGAGCGTCTTTATTTTGAAGCTGACTGAAAGGCATGGAAAATTAAGTGATGCATGTAGGACGGGTGCAATGGAAGATGAGCAGATTGAAAGAGGCAGGGGAGAAAGACAGGATCTAACTGATCTTATTTGCACTGTGTGACATGCCAGGGACCTCTTATTCTCAATACTTCATGGAAAGATGCACTTTACTTTTTTAGCATGAGAATATTAACCATCTTCTAGAGATTTGGGGAAGAATCACTGAATTATTAGCTGTTGCTAAGTAAGCCGGCTGAGCTAATATGCACTTGCAAAACTTAAAAAATTTTGGGGGATGTTAATATTGATGTTGAATAAATCAGTTCCAGTCTGAGGAATATGTAGTGCAAAACTCAAGTTAGTGATAAAGGAGTCAGGAACTCTTTCAGACAAATCTGTGTCCATAGTTTTGCTAATCAAATGCACTTGAGGAACTAATAACCAGGTTTTAATATTTTGATAAGAAGCTGAGAGTTTGGGGTTATGAAGGATCCAAATATGAGTTAAAAAGACATCAGCAGAAACTATTGCTCCTGTTCATTGTTGTTTTTATTAAAACCTAATATATTCAAGTGGGAAACATTTAAGGAAGCCCCACATTTATCAACATCAGACCTCCTTGAAACAAACAAAAACACCCAAACTCCATCTGAGACTCTAATGGCCTCAGTTTACATGATAAATGTTTAAGTTTCCAGCAGAATCATTTGAAAAAGGCTGAATATCTATGGCTTCTTTGAAAGGGCTAATGGAGAACACCTCGTCATGTTTTCCTGCATGAAGACTAAGACGTCTGTAAAGTTGTTTGGTAATAATGCACATCAGCTCATTAACAACACATTAACTCTAAAGCATAGTGGAGGAGGGATGATGATTTGGGTTTGTTGTGAAGAAACAAAATCTCCGAACTTTGCTGTGATTGCCTTGATCAAGATCTCCTCTGTATAATGAAGTGTTTTATAGTCAAGTGTGAGGCTGCTTGTCCCCAAAAAACGAAAAGAGTTTTGGCTATAATGGAGAGCATGTCACAATGTTTCTACCTGTTCCTCCAACTGTCAGGTTTGATGGTGGAGGGGTGATGATGTGGGCCTGTTTTCCAGTGTCAGGGTTTGAACACCTTGCAGTTACTGAATCAACAGTCAACTCCTCTGTATGTCAAAGCTTTCTAGAGTGAAAGTTGAGGCCAAAACAACAAATCAGAGCATTGAAATGGCTCAAAGTCCAGAGCTGAACCTCACTGAAACGCTGAAGAAATCTAGACCTCTTTCTTATTTTTCCAAGTGTAAGTAAACAGGTCAACAGTGATCTGACATTACCTTCCTGAGTTTTGGTGTTCTCTGATACTATTTATTAACAATGTTAGGTCAAATTTCATAATAAAACTGAATAAATAGAATATATATATATATATTTTTTTACAAAACTCCTTGGCCAATAAAGTTGATTCAGACACAGCACAAACAATGTTCCCATTGAGATGACAGCAGTGTCCCATTCTGGGAATTTCCTTTTGCCTTTGTCATCTCTAATAACATTATCTTCACCTACCTGTCTCTGCTCTGCTTCTTCATGCCTTACTAGTTTCTACGAAGCGTAAAAAAGGGGGCAAAGGGCAGGACTTCTCAGGAGATTTGAGTCACAACAGACAACAGTTTATATTTCAAGATAAATGGAAGTAGCCTACTTTCAAACACAATTACACTTTGTAACCTTAACAGCATCCAAGATGTCCAAATCCATCAGTCTGGAGTGAAAGAACACATTTAGTTAGCAATGCAGTTTCTAAACTACTAGAAAATGAGGCACGCTTCCTAAGTTCTAGTGGAAAAGGGCATAAACGCGTTCAGCCACATTACTGCAAAGTTAGAGTCAACTGGAATCTCACAGGATTAAAAAGCCTTTATGTTTAGACATAAATAACAAAATTATATTCAAGCTCTGGGCTAAGAAAGACCAAGTTCTGATGTTGATGTAACCACGTTCCCGCTTCAGGTGGTGCTTCCAATGTGCTTATCTTGAACAGAAGGTATCATAACTGAGAAATGTTACTGCCATGTAGCTGAAATATTAGCAGAAAAAAATGAATTTATGTAATACAGTTTTCCCATCAGTTTGTAACCCATGCTTATGTAACATTGGCTGCAAATACAGTCTTTGGTTTAGATCAACACCTGAACAAACCAATCAGTTTGCAGATCAGTACACATCCTCATGTGTACTGTTCCATGAGGATGTGCATTATGTTTTTTTATTAACTACGGATGGACAGAGGAACTGGCAGGTGATGACAATCAGCTGACTTTCTGCTTGGTCAACCTCGACCGTTGATCAGAAAGCCAAAAATCCACCTTTCAGTGTGGACTTTACTAATGTGGTACGTGGACTAATTGTTATTCATTATCAGTAACAGTGTTATTAAAAGAAAAAAGCATGTCTGAAGTTCATTCAGGCTGCGAAAGAGAGAGAGCAATACTTTAAGAAAGCAAGATGACAAAGTGGAGTGAAATTTCCTGGATTTTATTCCTGTGAGCTTTTAAGTTTTGCCTGTAATGGAACAAGTTGGATTTGCAAATCTCAAACTGAGCATGGATCTACAATCTCTGCTTACACAAACATCCTGTCATAAAGTATGACAAAGATATTCAGAACAAGATAAAGTCAGTGCCAATTGAAGAGCCTGGCAACAATATACACATTATGTAGATAAGGCTGCAAAGAATGGAAGGATACCAGAATGGGAGCATTGCATGGGCAAGGATAGTTGGCATACTTTGGGATCTTGATAAGTACTTTGATAAGAGAAGGATTTTAAACACTTAACCTGCATTGACTTAGAGTAGCTTTATTTGCTGCCAATCACAAAAAGTTTGTTTAACCTTTGACTGAGCAACCGGAGGAAAAGCTTACCTTGGCACTCTGCTGTTTGCTGTAAGAGCTGACTGTTAAAGCAATCTACAGTGTTCCTGAGTACAGGTGATGAAGTGCCACAGACAGGCTGAGATCGAGCAATTTGCTCAGCTTTGGGAGTGAACCAGCACTTAAGCCTCAGCTGAGCCGTGCGAGTTGTATAGTGTATATGAGTGTTTGTCGAAGGCCAAAGAAATGCTGCACTAAATCCATTCGGCTCTTGTTGTGACTCCTGCCCAGATATCTGGATGTGTTGCCAGGCTGTAACAAACAGGCTCTCTGTGCTATCAGCCTTACTTATCACCCCGTCACACTGTATGGGGAAGATAAATCTAGGCAATTAAAATTTAAATTGCTGTGTGCACTGCCGTGACTTCCTTCTTTCTGTGTGTCTCTGCATCTCTCACCGGCACCAGCTTGGACCGCTTCAGCCCCATGTTGGAAGTAAAAATAATAGAAACATGTAGAGATACTGTACATCCCATTCAAGGTTGAAGTTGATTCTTTTATTCATTATGCTTGACTGATGGATGGATGGATGGATAGACTTTTACAAAATACAAATAAATACAGGTAAATTTCAGTAAACAGATAAATCACCATACTCTATTTTCTTTTTCTATACTTATGCAGATGTGGAAAAGACCACATCTGCATAACATCTGCAATAACCCTGATATCAATCTCAGGGTTATTGATATTGTAGATATCAATAACCCTAACATTGATATTTTATATATAACCCTGATATATAAAATATCAGGGTTATTGTAGATCATAACTCTGATATCTACAACATAGTGTTTATATTTTATATTACCCCTTGTATTATTCCGATGTTAGCGTGTGCATCATGAAAGAAGAATTTGACATTTTCAGCAGATGCTTGCATTTGTAAAACTCATTCAAACTGAGATGATTTAAATAAAGCAAACTCTATAATCTGTTTCTAAACTTTTTCTGTCCTTGTCACAGATAAGTACATAAAACACGCCGGGCATTCCTAAGCAAGTAAAAGTCTAGGCCCAAAATGATGACCAACTTCACATGAATTTTCAACCAGGGATTATTTAAAGATGCTGTAACTCAGAAGAGACGGATGTTTTCCAGACAGAAGACGCTTAGAGCAGCTGTTTTAAAAATAGATAAGATCTAAGTAGAGCCATTAATTGAGGTAGAACAACAAAAATGTTACTTGTTTTTTTCTGAGGACAGAGCAGCTTGCAAATATTGAAGCAAGAATAGATTCTGAGTGAGAATGTATCGAAGATCTAGTGAAAAGTGAGAACATCTGTTTATGCTAAACTTTAACAGGAAACAAGTCAATGTGTTCATTTAACATTGATACGTTTTTAATATTGATCCAATGAAAATGTTCTGAAAAAGAAACAAAAAGATGCAAAGAAAACCAACCAGTATCCAGTTGACTCTTTCCCAAATGGGAAATATTGATCATCTTTTAGTGGCAACATTTATAAACCTTATAAATATATACTATATTGTGAATCAATAAGGAACCATTAAAAGGACTTTGCCAAGCAATAAGCATAAAATATAAAAAATATAAACACGTTTTAATCTCTTAAATCCTACATACTTTTTTAAAGTATATTTAAAAGAAAAAAAGATAAAAACGGTAAATTACAGAATAAACAAACTCTAATGCGACAGATTCCTTCACATCCAAAGATTCATTACTGCACACATCCACACAGCTGTTTTGTAACATCTCCCTCCTGGGAAGCAGGATAACATACTCACAAGGTGATTGTGGCAGATCAGTAGTACATTTATGGAGTGGTTTTACTTGCGGTTGAAATATGTGAACAGATCTAGAGATGAGGGATTTATGTGAATGAGGATATAGTCTCTTGCTTTTAAATAGTTAGAGCAAACTAAAAGCAGAGGTAGATATTCTGAAACATCTTGGCATGTGGTTCACAAAAATACAAATACAAGCATCGTTATGGACTGTTCTGGTCAAACACAAAAGCCACTTCTCCTTTTGTTACAAGGGAATTGAGAGGGACAGGAATTTGAAAATAGCAATCACATAAAAAATAATTCAGCGCCTCAAGCAAGATTAGCACAACACCTGGCCCTCTGCTTCTGTGAAATGCATCACTTCCAGAGAAAGGTAACATGAAGGAGGGACGTGATGTATGCTCCTTTGACAAGGAACTCAGACTCTGGTAACAAGTGCTCCTTGGAGCTTCTTGTGAAAATGACAGCAAGGCAGTCCCAACAGTGTCTGTAAAAAGGGAACGTGTAAGCACATGACAGCAAAGGTTGAGAAGGGTTGAAAGGAGACCTATCGGTGTTTTCTTACAGAGCATGATTCATACGTATTTAACTATCATTTTAAACTGTTGTTTCTGGGATTTATCAAGATCTCTTACAAAACGTTACTGTTGCAAATCCTTTCAGTCTCTGCTTGACTTAGCAGTTATAACGATACATGTTAAAGTACATACATGTTAGCCATTAAAAGGTTTGAGGTTAATAGTGTAATAAATTTTAATGTTAGCCAGTGTCAACAATTCCAGACTTTTGATGCAGTTTGAAAAGTTTTCTTTCTAACTTTATGCATGCTGTAAAACTGAAAGGAACTCCATAATTTAGGGGAAAAACTCGCCTATTAGCAGATTGTTTTTCTTCTCAGAGCACATTTGAAATATTTGAAAGAAAATGCAGCTTGGGAAGCTGAGATAACTGGACATAATGCTACTTGACAGGCTATTGGCTGGAGTCTGCAAAGCCGCCCATCCTTTTTTCTTTGCGCTGATTGACTGTACTCCAAAAGAAGAGATAAGGAAGACTGTGGTTGTTTGAATCTGGCGTAGAGCTAAGCTGATTTCTACTGCATATTAAAGGTACAGTTGGTGTTCAAACTATTAACATAGGCAGTTACAAAGTAAGTGTTTTTAGAAGGAGTCTCGATTATTTGTGGATTTCAGATATTCTTAGAATAGATCCATACACAAGGACTAGCTAGCTTAGAAAATTGAATTATGCTAGCAATGATAACATTGGCCAGTGCAATCATTTCCAGACTATTCTCAGAGATGGGTAAATCACTTTATACAAATTATTCTGATACGTAATACCAAAGAACCAAGACCAGAGAGTCTTGATTCAAAAGTAGATGTCTCTATTCAACTCTGATCAATATAACAGATCTGAGCCTGAGGCTGCTTTCACTAGGATCAGTGAAGATCTCAACAGGGT
The DNA here is from genome assembly GCA_903066815.1 of Brachyrhaphis roseni. NCBI lineage: Eukaryota > Metazoa > Chordata > Actinopteri > Cyprinodontiformes > Poeciliidae > Brachyrhaphis > Brachyrhaphis roseni. The sequence goes on along the minus strand of CAEFZY010073035.1, from coordinate 26,955 downwards.
GGAGGATCAATGTCACACATCAATTTTCAGTCAGTATTCTACAAAAAATATAATTGTGAGAAAAAATTTGGATGTTTACCATAGCAAAACAAAACATGAGAATGTTTTCATAAGATTTGGAAACTAGTGTGCTTTTAAAACAAACTATTTATAAAAAAAAAAGTATAGAAGAACAGTTTTCAGAAACTGTATTCATCACACATATGCAAAGGCTGCTCTGGGAATTTTCATGTGCCCATTTCCTTTAACCTCTTCCTCATCATCACACTGACAATCTTTGATCCATGACAACGGTTTGGCCTCTCCCTGCCCCCCTCCACTTCCTCTCTTTTCCCTGAACCTATTCATGCAAAACAACCAAACTAACGTCTCACTACCAGCAATCAGTTCATCCGACACAACGCACCCCTTCTACACACATAATGCAAATGACCAGATAAGACTGAGAGTGATAACCTCACGCATTTACAGCTGCCAGGCTGTTTGGAGCTTTAAGACGAGCGCACCGCAAGAAGCCATCTGAGGCAGCAGATATAAGGATGATGGGGTCTCAGAGGAGCAGTGGAGATTTGTGATAAAGGAGCTTCTCAATCTGCTGGAGGAGGGCCAGAGAGCTGAGGCGTGACTCAGCTGCAAATGCCCCGCCCAGGAAGAACACACAAAAGCAAAGCACAGGGAGGATTGGAAAAAAAAGAGAGACGTTCCTTAGCTTTCAACTCGCTCTGTGGCTTTTTGATTAATCCCTGTAAAATCTGCAATAATCCATCTTTCTATTGGTGCCATTTTCTTATGCTAACTGCAATGTAAATAACATCAGTTACAGCCCTCTGGCAACAGACCAAACAGAGCATCTGGACCAGTGCGTCTGTGCATGTGCATTAAACTGTGTGTGTGTGTTGTGTGCGTGGGTGTGTGTATGTGTGCCTATATGCAATTAAGTGGAACAGTAAAGCAAAGCACTAAGGCACAGTAAATTTTCATGCAGGGCAATGTGGGTCAAACTGTTTCCACCTGATTTAGTTCAGAGGACCAGAGGACAAAGACCTGTAATAATGGTTAAAGACAATAAAGTCACAGAAAATGTTGCTGCATTTACTTGAATCATAATCTTGCATTTTACTGGGTGTGCATACTTTTATATATACAATTTGGATACAGTCCTATGTGATGCAAGGGGGAAAAAAACTGCTGGTCAGTTGGTTGAAGTTTTCTTTCAACCAACTGACCAGCAGGGTGCATCAACAGGTGAGGGGTTTACCGTCTTACTCTAATTTCCTTTAAGCAAGAAAACAGTTCAGGAACTTTCATATTTAAAGGCCGAATGCACACAAGTAGAGCCATGAACTTCTTGACATCAAAATCACGCCAAAAAAAATCTCAATAACAGAGATTCTCTTAAGTATAAATTGCATCAAAAGTTAAAACAATGTGACTCAGGTCAATATTATACACAGAATAACCACCTAATTCCAGTAGAAGCAGCTGGTAACAGAATCAGAAAACACAAATAGCATTCCTTGTGGTGCTAACAACGTCAGGGATTTCCCACAGCAAGAACGCCAGGCAAAACTCTGCTATATAAATCTGTAAAAATGAGTCACAGGCGCAGACGTGAAATCATTCTGGACGCTTCTGCTGGCTTTGTGGTTGACTGAGAGTTGCGCAGAGAAGGGAAAGACCTCCCTGTCCTATAAATAAACAGCGCTCCTTCCCGACTTCCCCCGCGCCCAGGCAGCGGGAGCGTTAGAAAGGTCCGCCTGCAGCACTGAAACATGCAGCAGCCAACCAATAATCTTATGCAACACTCTGGAAAAGGAGGGGCAATAAAAAAAAAAACCTAAGCTGTACTGCTGCAACAATCAACTCTCATAAAACAGATGTGAACACTCCTGGAGCAAGCAAGTACTATAAAACTGAAATATGAGGTCAAAGAACAAATATAGCACAAGGGGGAAGTCTTCTCCCTTAAATATTAGCTGACAAGATGGAGATAAATATTAAAGCACAAGATAATCACAGCTGGAGCATATTGTTATTATTTTTATTGGATTTTATTATTGCTGAAATCAAAGTACATCTGTTCAAACATTTTTAAAAATTAACTTGAAACAAGGCATGTATTATTCTTTATGGATTTATAAGCCAATGTCTAATCAGAAAATCAAATAATGTAACAGATAAGGTTAATGTTACCAGGCAGGTGTGATTGTGCCTAAAATGATAAATTCTCATAAACCAACTGATGGCAGACTACGGCAGAAGTGCAACAAATTTGATTGCTGTAAATTTATTTAATTTAATATTATTTACTGAGTAACTTTAAATTGCATCTTACACCTCGCAGGTATGATTGTCAAGTGATTGGTATAAAATACGAAATGGGAAAAGAACAACATCTAAAAAATATATGACCATTTGCCTCTTATTTTTTATTTTTATCTTCATTTTAGCTGGTGTGCAAAAATAGGGTGGGAAGAAACATTTATATTGTGAATCTTAGTACAAATTATGTAAAATTGTTTATGCAACTTAATCACACTGATGTTTACAGTTCATATATGAGGCACCTGCTATACAGCTACTCCACATGACTGGCAAAATGTACTTTAATTTACCACTTTAAAACTTATTCTATAACTATTTTGTATCACCAGCTGTAATTAACCAAATGAAACATCAAGTTCATGTTCAACAGCAGCTTTTATCTCATCTTGGTGTAACAATTACATCACTGCTTCCGCTTTCTGTGGGGTCAGAAGTTTCCTCCCAGATTCCAGGCCTGCGGTCCGGCACGTCAACCTCTGCACTCTCACAAAAACGGGAAATGGCCCTTCACCTCCCCTCTACCCCCCGCCCCGCCGCCGTCCATCTCTGCATTACATTACCCTGATTTCCCTACATATCCATTAGAGGCTCCGGCTTGTAGCATGGAGACCAGAGCTGACAAGGAGGGACTAACAGCCCCCTCAGCATTAAATCAGATCACTCTGCTGCTGGACGGGAACAAGCTGCGCGAAACTATATCATTCACAAAAGAGGAGTCACTTCCTGTCAACATGGCCATTCTAAAGCCAGAAGGATTTTATTTTTAAACTTTGCCCTCAAACTTTAAAAGACTTCCTAAAAATACCCACCACACTCAGATTGGTATCTATTTAGTTATTTGTAACTAAATAGATTTTTACTTGCAAAAACAATGTTTAAAGCAATACAGTTTATTCCAGTTCAACAGTATGAAGTACTTTGTGTTGGTTTGTCATATTACATTTTATTTAAATAAGAGGACATATTTTTGTTGTCACCTAAAAACGTGAAAAGGTTCAGCTGGTATTGATACTATTGCAAGAAACTGCACCTGTAATTGGGAAAAAAACTGAAATGTTTTTACAGATCTATGAAAAATAATTATTTATTTCATGAGGCATAATAGTGAAGTTGATCTTTGGTGGGATGATATTAAGCATTTGAAACAGGACAGACTCTCATGTTCTTGTTGCTGGTGTAAACTGATGATTTATTTTTAGCACATAAAGCTGCTTTATGATAGAAACTTTTTCGCTTCATCTCCTGACGTTTGGAAAATAAGCAATGCAGAAGTTTCTACGAAAGCAGGAAAACACACCTGCCGTTAAAACTCTCGCACGTAGTATGGAAATCAGCAAACCCCCCTTTCTGTGGTCCATTCTCACACTTCATCCGTCAAACAAAAGCCCGCCCCCACATTAGATGTTACAGCGCAGTTATTTCCAAAAGGCCAAACGCATCAACGAGCGCTGACTCATCATCCACATGTAAATTATTCATTAAACCTGCAGCCGGATCCGCCTATACGGGCCTCCTGATCAATTCCCTGTTCAACAAAGACGTGATCAGCTTTCCTGCTTCCCACCAGAAACAACCAATCACCATCGCCGCCATAAGCCTGGTAACTATCCATCAAAGCCTGATAACGCACCCAAAGTGTAGCCCGAAAGCATAACTCAGCATAATCTCTATATATCTATATTAAATAATGTTTGGAGTAAGTCAAAGAGATTTTAGAAAGGGATAATGAAGACTGACTGAACTTGTTAACTTGGGTCAAGTTTTCCAGATGGCACATGTAAATGGATTTGCATGTGCGTGGAGTTCTCCACATGCATGGCTGAGCAGACACAAGCATCCCCCTCTCCCACTCTGATCTGTTAAACCTCGTCCTCGCCTCTTCATGTGTCAGTTTAACGTAATTGTAGTTACAACGCCCGGCAAGTGAGAGACACGTTAGAGGGATGTCCCGAGGAGGAAGCGCACGCCAACAGATGGCTTTAATATGGAGCAAATTAACAGTCGGATCTTTCACACAAGCGCTCCACCCAGGAAGAAGACCTGTAGCGAAGGAGTACAAGGAAGTAGTGGGCACCCCCCTTCCAGTTTTCACTTTTCCACAGAAAGTGTGCAACATGAAGGAATCTTATGTTCAACTTGGAAGAAAATTCCCCTCCTCCTCAAACCTTCTGTTCACAGTTTCACTATCAGTTTTTTTTCTATTACAGACAGATTCTTAATTCAACACTGAGGTTTAAAGTGAGATAACAAGAGGAAAAAAGAAACTACTTGACTGTTATTTATTTGAACAGCTCTCCTACCACGGCCATTTGAAGTGTGGACTTTAATTAGACAAATGCAAGATCTTGATTCTTTTTCACACATTCTGCTGTTGATTTACTTCTGCTTTTGTTCATGTTTGGGCTTAATATTGGTGTCTAGAATACTTTGGTATACAGAGAAGCTGTAGACTCACATGTCCAGGACCTGTGGCTGTAAAACAAGCCCACATCATTCTCCCTCCACCACCAAGTGTGGCAACTGGTATGAACATTTTGTTCCAATATGGCTGAGGGCGATTTGTGATTTTGAACCAACATTTCTGTTTTGCTCTTGTGGTTCATTCAGATTCAATTTTGCAAACCTAAGTCATGCAGTCATGTTCTTCTAAGAGATGAGAGGCTCCTCTTGGAAAACCTGTCATTAACTTTAACATGTTAACTGGGCCGTTAGAGTCGGAGATGGAGATCTAATTTTCTTGACGCGACTTTCCGGTGAATTGACTGGGGTGTTCGCTTCTAGGAATACTGTGAACTTCTTTCAGTATATTCCACTTGTGATTGAAGTGATGGGGAATAACTGGCCTCACTTCACGATGTTTGGCTTTATAACCCTTCCCAGATTTATGGGCTGTAACAATTGCTTCTTTAAGGTCATTGTGGATGTCGTTTCATCCTGGTACTGTGTGAACACACCTCTATTCTCCGAATCAGTGATCACGACTGCTGATGATTATTTGATCATCTGTACCAGGCTGATACATTTTTCACACACAGCTGTTCTATTTTGGAATCTGCACTGTTTACATTGGGGAAAAAATTTATAATAATTTAAGAACACTGTGAGAATCAGCTTCTTTTTTATTATAACCTGATGTGGAAACCATAAAACTGAACTGAAGCGGTTTCCTTTCCGTTTCCCATGACTGTACTCGCTCTTTCATGTTACTAGACTATCCCCGCATCACAATCCCTCACTGTTAAGCACCAAACCCATTTTTTCCATTGGGAAGTCAAAGGGTAATCTGTCTCTGCATCCCATTGGCTAACAGTACATTCTAGTAATCAGTGATTGGTTGGGTTGGGGCACATGTTCTGTGCTTATCCTTACCCTCTGAGGTTAAGCAGCAGAAGATATGTGACAGAGTGGAAACACTACTGACCCACATTTAGATATAAGTACTTTACATGCCATGGTTTAAAACACACTTTTTATCCTTTACTTACAATGAAATTATAAGTCGCCCTTTTTCTCTGAATACTCTCTCTGCCAATAGAAAGCTTTTAATGGCTTAATCAGAAACCAGAGGTGTAATTTGTGTTTTAATAACTCAACTAGAAGCATGTCATATACATAACACTATGTTTCTAACTTATTGACAGTTTTGAGTAATGAACATCCAATAAAAAAGTCTTAGGCAGCTGTGAGGACAGTATATTTAGCTGCTGTGTAAACTAGACCTAGAAACAGACCTAATGATCTCAAACCAGTGAATAATTTAAAGAGCAGATGCTGCACTAAGGAGTTAAGTCACATAGGTGACAGCTCTCTAGCACATTCCAGCCAAATCAACTGTTTAGGCAGACATACAGATGCATGTCACATTTTAGACAATTTCTGACGAAATCTAACTTATTTTAGTAATTTCATAACTTTATTCGTGACAACTGTGGGTTACAACAAATTAAACCCAGAAATCAGCTCATAGGAATGTTACTAAGAACCAATAAAAGCATTTTTTAACACAAAAACGTATTGTCATGGCAATTTGTTGCCTACACTGTCAAGGCAAAACTGGTCACTGCTCAAAAGCTGGTTGTCCACTCAGTGCCAAGATATAGTGAGAGGACTAAAAAAAAACTAATGTATTCCCTGCTGAAAATGTGTCAAGGTACTTTATGGTACATGACCTCGACGCTTAGTTTGGGCTCTGCTTCCATAAACCACTGTATGAAAAATCACTTGACTAACCAGGCAGAGTGACGCCATGCTCTTTAAACCAGATGTAGATATCGTGTGCCAACTGTGAGCAAAAACCTATTTCTGCTGGAATAGGAAATCGGTATCACCATAGAGCTCGTCACCTTGAAGGCTCTTTGCTCCACAGTTTTCTCAGAGCTATGGCCATCACTGCTACATATATACTTTTTCCTTCCACTGAACTTTCCATCCTAAGTTTTTATTTTTTGCTCATTTCGATGATTATGGCTTTCAGCTGATGAAAATCCAAAAATCCAAATCAGTTACTCCTAAAACTACATTACAAGTTGAAGAAACAATAAAATAAATAAATAAAATAAATAAATAAATAAAATAAAACAGAATAGTGGCCGAGTGAAACGCGTAGCCATGGACCATACAATATTTACCCTAATTTGTTGTGATAGGAGTATTTTGTTCCTTCCACTCAACTGTACATTAATATGCTTTGATACATCATGCTGACCTGTCAGCTTTGTGGTTCACCCTCACCAGTGAGCAGTTGTGTATAATCATAACATAATTCTGCATTAAACATTCTATTTCTCACATTTCTTACATATTGTGATGATTATGTGAGAAACAAGTTTTGGGATTTTCATTACTTTGAAGTCACAATAACCAAAATTATCAAAACACCTGAACTACATCGGTTTGTGTGCAATCATTTCATGTAATACACAGGTTTTACTTTTTAAAATGAAATAACATTTTGTTGAGATTCACCTTTATTTGAAACAAAGTGGTGTGATGATTCCTTTAGTTTGTAAAACTTTTAATCTCCTTTGCCCTGGAGCTCTGCAATAAAATGTGTTCCTACAACTGCATTACAACTAAATAGCCAATTAATCAAGTGCATCGTTAAAAGTAAAACAAATGGTGGGGAATCCTGTTTTCTCATCACATTATGTAGTTTACAAAGACATCCCATTGTTCTTTTCTCATTAACAGGATCCTGTTTGTCCTGAGGCGCTACCAACTCATCATTAAAAGCAGAAAATGGAAATATCTCGTTTCATTCTGGTTTGATGGAGCTTCTGAGGACAAACTTCTGAGCAGAACCTTGTTTTGTAACCGAGCCTCAGAGTGGGATTTTAATTAGAAGTAAGTGCCTTAAGGTTACATCATGTTTTCATGTTTCAATGCCTGTTTCTGCTCAAGGTGGAGCAGAGAATAAATCATGCTTTTTTTATATTTGATTCATGTGCGTCAGTAACAAAAAAGTGCTGAAGTGATTTTTGCTGTTTGAACACAACTCGCCTTCTGTCATTAAATAAAAACATATTCTCAAGGTTTGAAAGCAGCTGTGGATGAACAAACCAAAGGGAAGAATTAACTAAATTTTGATGGTCATGTAAATATCTTCGCTGTAGATTCATCTTTTTTCCTCTCCACTCATTTATTATCTTATAAATGTTCTGATTTAAAAACTGAAGAGACCTGTAAATGTAAAATATTCTCTCAGATGTCCTTAACTAAGGCTAATGTACAAGTATTCAAGCTAAATATTTCAGCATCCTCTCCCTTTTTAACTGACTGCTGATGGGAGGCAGGCCATATTCTCATTAATGGAAGAGAAAAGCAGGCCTTGAACACTGCTGTCTAGTTTTATGGAGAAAGTTCACTGCCACAAATAGGTTCTGTCGAACACTACTCCCAATAATTTGATTCATAGATATTTAAATCGAAACAACCTCTGTATCACCTTTTATTCCGGTTTATTCGGGAAATGTTTGAGGTCTTTGAGCTGCTTGATGCTACAAAAAGAAATCTGAAGCTAAAATAAAAGGAAAAACATGAAAGTTGTCGTGATATTTCATCTTTTTTGTTCACACATTCGATTTCAGACTAAACAGTTAGACCAGCTGAGGGATATGAGACACAACAGCGGTATCCAACAAGTAAACCACATGCATGGATAGAACCAAAGTCCTAACAAACCAAAGACTTTGCTGCCTTTAACCACATTAAGATTGAAGGAAGCGACAAAGCACGGTTATATAACCCATAAACACACACATGCATAAAGAAAAGGATTTCCAGTTGATAACATCATGATTTACATGACTGAAATGTCTCAGACATGTAAACTAACAGACCTTTGTGTAAATTAGCTTCACACGCTCCAGAGCACTGATATGGTCTGATGTACTAAGTGCTATAATTAAATGACAATCATCTAATGAGTCTTATTATTATTAGGAGCTACAAGCACGTCGAGCTCCGCCGACATCACCGCAGAAAACTGTATATCTCAGGACAGCAGTTAAGCGTTTTCCACATCGTCAACCCAACAAGACTGTTGCTGACAGACCAAAGCCCTCAGCAGGTATCAATCAAGCAGAGCTCCGGTTGTATTGAGAGGTTTGCTTGATGATACCAAAACTGTATTCCCATCAGTTCTGCCAGTCACCAGTGCCTTTCAGCTGCCTAGTTAGAGGTAAGTTCATTTAATCCAGCGAGCCCTGTAATGGTGTCCCAACAGTACCATCACTCGTCCTGGCATTTAAACACAATTAAAAACCCTAGACGAACAATATGTCTGTTTACTGCCTGCGAACCCAGCACAGTGCTCAAACAAACTGGGTCCTTCTAATGGCTCCCATCAATCTGGACCGAACACACCACAGCACTTCAAGTTAACTTTATAGGTTAGAAGATATAAAGACATTAGGAGTTACATTCCACAACAAAATCCACAACTACTAACTCCAGAGTAAGAGGGTGTCCACTATATTTTCTCTTTTTAATCCTACAAAGACAGCTATAGTTGACTTACCTTTCTCAATGAAAATGCATATTAGAATAGTTTTAATTTTTTTTAGAAACTTTCATATCAGTATAAGGGGGGGGGGAAACCCTTAAGATTTCAAAAAAACCTTAGTTAGTGTTTTCATTTCTTCCCCACCCAGCTGGAACAAAGGCAACTCAGAGAAAGGAGGTGTGGGCGGAGGTGAATGAAGGAGAGGAGGTGCACACATGGGAAAGATGAATGTCACCAAGCAGAGCAGTTCATCATCTCAGAAACCTATCTGAGGGCTGCGGTCAGGCAAAATGTCATCCCCAACTCTCCTCCTATATTCAACTGTCAAGGTCAGAGCACGTTGGAGGAATGAGGGATGCAGAGGCATGAAGGAGCACCGCCGCGAGCGAAGAAGCAGCAGGACAAACTCAACCTGCGTTTAGCCCTCAGCTAACCGTTGGCTAGGAGAGTGGAGGTAAAAAAAACCTCACATACCAGGATGTACTCGCTACCAGCGGATGTGGCCTTCTCAATGAAAGTGGATGGATGTAAAAACAGTCAGACACACCGTCATTGAGCTAATCAATATATACTGAAACACATGAAGGATCCTTCCCACAGCAGAGAATATTTGTGTGACTGAATTGAAATAAAGTGCCTCAAGATGACTGCACTGAATTAAATTGGTTAATAATTGAGCAAGTTGTGCCAGTGAGTGTGGATATACTGGATTTTACATAATACTTTGCCAAAGTGACTTATCTTTTTTAAGTTAATTCAAAACAGATTTTTGTACGTCACCAACCAGACACTTGGTGGTTTAAAAATGATGGATTATAAACTAAAGTAAGCTTTTAAACATTAAAGCAAACAGAGATGATGACCTAATTCCTCACTGTACAATTAGCAACTTGCTTCCTTGTCTTATTGCACTGTATGCAAGAACAAAATAAAGTAATCAGGAAGTGATAGAAATATAACATGGACTTTACTCCAAGGTCTAACTCTTTTCTCGTAACTCACTTCCTTCTTCATTTAGAAGAGATGTTAAACTAGTTTATTGCATTGTAAAATATGCGTTAGGACTCCATGTAACTATAAAATGTGTCAATTGTTAATCAGAAAGTAAAACACAAGGTTATTTGGTCGTCAACAAAAAACAAGTTAAACGTACAGAGATGGCTGTGTTTACTGGCATCCCTGGAACATATGTGGGAAAACTCTTTAGTAGTAACATATTCTTACATTTCTTGAAAATGTCACACAATCATTAATTTGAGTGCATTTATTTATAACTGTTTTTAACAAAATCACCATAATATATTTTTCTGGTACTGCAGCGGTCAACATTTTGTGCCACTCCTATTCGGCCCAGAGCATCACAAATCCTGCCTAAAAGATGTAAATTATGGCAATCTAAAATTATTCAACTAGTATCAATTCTTTTATCTTTAAATTTAACCTCATTAATGAGGCAATCTCGCTGAGAAGAGGTTTAAGTCTCAAACTTTAGAGTTACTCTAATTCCAATACAAAAGTTAGGAAAACAGCACAAAACACATTCAAGTCTGACTGGGAATGTTGTTTGCCCAGAATGAATTAGGGAAGTTGTGATAAAATCATGATAAAATTACAATAAGTGATTAAAAAAAACATTTAGTTTAGCTGTTAGTTTCAGCCTCAACAACCACAGTAAGGACCAATTTACCACCATGTCTCCCCTAAAACTGCGGCTCAGATGAGTTATTTGCATGAGTTTGGGGAAATGCATCCTGTGCATCCAACCACGTTGTCTTTATGTGACAGATGGGCCGGCCTGAGCTGAGAAAACAGGACCAAAAATGAGAGAAAACCGAAACAGACACAGTTGAATAAAAAGGCAAATATAAAAGTTGTGTAAAAGCAGAAGTCAGCCTGGTTCATCCTGCAGCTCTAATTTTGGTTGCAGCACCTGGCGCTGCACACCAGGTGCTGCGCCTTGCCTTTTCAGCAAGGCAGGAAAAAAAAAGAAAACACGTGTTTGTGTGACATAAGTCTCTTTTTAAAATAGGAGGATGTGAGAAAATAGTTTACATTGACTCTGAACTTATCAGAAGCACAATTACCAGAAATAGAAAGAAAATGTGACCCATGTTCAAAAATAGATGTGAAACAACACTTATGAAGTGAAAATTGGTGAGAAAACACACCGTTCCAGAGTGAAAGCCTGCAGATACACAAATTTAAACTTCTGGAAAGGAAGTAACAAGGTGTCGTAATGAAAAATTGGAAAGGAAAATAACACCTCTTTACCCTTCTCAGAGCAAGAAAATTACACACTTTGAACATCACAGTGAGCATTTCACGATAGAAACCCGCCCCTCGGCATTCCTCTCTGAAATCAGCCGAGTAACGATAAGAATGCAGCGCTCTGAGAGGGTTTGGTAGGAGAACAGTGGGGCGACCCGACTCCAAGTGTTCAGTCCAGAACCAAGCATTGTTGGACTCATCCAAAGAGGGGAGAGGTGCGCTCTGCGCCTTCTGTTCTCTGGCCAGATGTTTCTTGTTGTCTGGCTAAGTGGGGGGGAGAAAGGGAATGAATTACACAACTCCTTCACTTACTCTACCTCCCTCTCTCTGTCTGTTTAATCCATGGAGGGCTTTAAGCTGAGCAGGAAGTGGGAAGCGGTGCATGTCCTTAGAAATGGTGAGGGAAAAACTTGGATAAACAGTCAACGTGAGTCTAAGCCAAACTGCATTTCACAAGCAGAGTCACTATTGTTTGTTACGGGAAAAAAAATCTCAGTGCTTGTGCTATTTATGTCCTCAGGAGAAGAATTTAAATCACCAGCTACCTTCATCTTTTGAGGCATCTCAACCACTCTGTCAGAGCAGCTTGAGCAACTCATACTGATTATTTCCACTTTTGCTATTAAGTCACACCATGGCATCTCACATTTGTCCCAAAACGTCCCGATGACACCTGAGACTTGCAACATGTAATCCACGCTTGTTGTTATGGATGATGTGTTTGGGGTTATACTTCAGGTTAGATTAGGCTAACACACAAGAGTGTTCACAAAAGAGGTATTTTTTTTTCATTTACACTTTCCCCTATTTCTTAATCCACTGTTTACCCTATTATTATTAAGGATTATTTTCTGATATTAAAATGTACTTATAAGGCTTAAACACTTAAGTGTAGTGAATGCTGCCATTATTCACACCAAAATTCTGTCTTTCCTGTCTGAGCTTAAGTCAGTGATTACATTTCCATGAACTAATTACTGTACAAACAGATCCAGAACAACCAGGACATGAACAAGGAAGAGTTTTATCAAATCTCATTCCAGCTTTATGATAAAGGTTAACAACACCTAAAGAGACAGTTCACATGTTTTTAAGGTGGGCTGAGGATAGTTCTGATGAGAAGTAAGAAGAACAACCAGTACAGTCATCAGGAGAAATAAGCACTTTCCTTAATTATATCACAATAATTGCTAGAACTATCTTTAGCAGCAATTAATTGAAGTAATTGCTTTTTGTATGATTTCTGTCAGTCTCTCTCAGCTTATTGTGGAGTAATTTTCAACCACTCTTCCCAGTATTTTGTTGGGATGTTAAAGAAGCGGGTCACAAAGTAGCAGGCTTTACTAATATACATCTGAAAAGTGTGGCATTTGCCTTGAGCCCCTGTGTAAATATTTTATAGAACCACTTTTGACTGCAAATGCAGTTGCTGATTGGAATATTTTCTATCCTGCCAATTCTTCTTTACTGTCGCATAAACAGTAAAGAAAGTTTTGACACGGAGTCTCCGTAAAATACTGGGCTGGACTTTGACTGGGCCATTCAAACACAACAGTTGGTTTTAATCTAAACTATTTGACTCCAGCTCTAGCTGTATGTTTTTGCCCTGCTTCAAGGAAATAAACCACTCCACCTGTTTCCAGTAACAGTAGACATTTACCATGTTGTTTAGCATTTATTGTGACAAATTTCTTACAAGAATTTTAATTTATCCCAATAAATTCCAAATAGTGATGTTTAAAATCCCCCAGAATGCTTTGTATTGCTTAGCTATTTTCTCCACTGTGTTCAATGACGGTATGTTGGGAAGTTTCCAGAGCAAAAATTATCCTTTAACTCAAAAATCTGAAAAACAATCCACTAAGTTCATTGGGCAAAATCAGTGGCAAGCCCCGGAACAGGTGCCTCCCATATTAACTACAAAATATATCGACAGTGCATTTTTTAAATTCCCCACATCAAGGCTTCTGTTACCTAATGGGTCCAAAGCCGAAACAAATAAACATTAAGGCAGCGGATAAGTGGATCCCAGGACCGACATGGTATCTGTAAATGCAGCTTGTTGTCCCGGTCTTGGCACATCTTTGTCTGCTAATGGAGGATAAGTTGCTGAGAACCAGATGAGCTGTGTGCGTCACTTCGAGGGACATGCTCAATTTCACAAGAGAACGCCACTAAAAGCGTCTCTTCAATCAAATTCTCTTTCTGTTTTCTCTCTCAGTTTGTTTCCCCCCCCCGAGCCTCCGCCATTAATTCTAAATTGTTTAGCTTTCCTGCCTTCACACTCTGTCGCTTTCATTATGCTAACACCAAGCTGGCTTCTTTCCCCTCCACCCCACTTTTTCTTCACGTCTTCAGATGGGATTGAGGATGCTCACCTGCCTTTCTTTCAACTGCCACTTATGAGAGATTGGTTTTTAGAAATGTCATCAATCAGGGGAGGACTGGACAGCGTGTCAACGTTAAAGAAAACCGAAGCAATCGTCAATATCATCTGGGGAGAGAAAAAAAGCCTTCCTTTCTTTTGCCTCATGCACTAAATCAAATGACTAAACTGAGGAATGTGATGATAAGTGGTTAAAGCAGCACAGCTTTCAGTGCTTATTAAGGTTTGAGGATCTTGATGTCCAAAGAAAATACTAAACCACACAGAGTTTCTGCATATTTCACATGGTTCAGGCCATTTTACCAATTCTCAGTGGGAATTTTGAAATTTCCAGCATCTAAAAACACCAAGAAATATCTTTATCTGAAATAATAAATATCCTATAATGCTTATAGGCTACAATACAATGTAGTTCTACACTGTATTGTACCCAACAATAATTCACAATTATTTGCTCCTCCAATCAATCAGCTCATTTAGTTTTGAGAGGCTGATGCTTCACAAATTTTGCATTTGTTCTGCAACAGCTGTCTCAAAAAGATAAGACGGAAGACTTGTAATATTTACCAAATAAAAATTTAGATGTAGGTGTTGCAGTTAGAGATGTGCTAAAATACTTTAAACAGCTTTAAAATGTCATCATATGTTCTTGGTTTTAATTGGCTTAAAAAGGAAACTGTTATTATATTGAGCTGTTTAGTGCAACTCCTCTCAGTCTCTCAGCACACAGATGGTTATGGCTCCGTTCATGAATTATTAATGACTCTTCAGAGCAGTAAAGCTTATTATGGGAAGATTGTCATTTTTTTTGCTGTTTTTTATAAATTTTTCCAACATGTACTTACAGCACATAAAAAACATTTAACAGCGGGAGCTTTTTTTAAATCAGTGTTATGGACATCCATAGTTTCAGCAGTATGGATACAGGTTTAGAGGCGATTATTCCGAAGTTTATTATGTCTAAAATGATTTCAACTAAAGATATAGTGTGATGTTTTGCAGACGCTGTCATTGTGAAGGGGTTTGCTTTGTTATTATTGTCGCATTATCGAAATCAGATCTGAGTCATCTCTATTAAATTTTTCCCTGGCCTCTATTACTGACAATTAGCTCATTAGTATGCAAAAATGATACATTAATTACAAAAAAAGTATCTTGCTGTCTGATGAGGTGGGTTTATTCTCCACAGGTTCCAGCAGCTGTCCATCACAGGATTTTTTTTTATTACGTTTCTAAAGCCCACACTAGCTTTACTGTGTGGTGCGTGTCCTTGAAGATGATTCAGAAGTTGGAGGTGGTGGAGAAGCGTTTTATCCCTGCACTGCATTATGGGGTTTGCTTCTTTAAGCCTATAATCACTCATCGAACTAATTTACTATGTGAGAAATTGGATTAAATCTAATAACAAAACTCCCAGCCATTCATGCTGAGCAGTTTATTAGTGTTGAAAGAGTCTGATTAGTCAACGGGAAAAAAAACATGAATTTTACGTGTTCTCCTAAATCAACAGCAAAGTGAAGGAGAGAAAAAAATGATTTTATAGCATTATGTCTGAATTGGTAACATATGCTCATGCTAGGCCAGGATGGGATTCCGGTGGTGAGACAACCTTAAGTTCAGATCAGTTCAAAATGAAAAAAAAATAAATAAATGTATTTTGTTATCCGATTTAATAATTAAAAATCTCATCACAGGTTAAGGCTACTCCAGCACTGCAGCAAAAGATAACATGTACAGTCATCCTTATGTAAGGGTTCAGTCAATCAGAACCAAGGGAAATGAATGGTGCTCATGGATTAGCTACTTTGCAAAGACCTTTCAAATATTTTACATTTGCTCTGCGAAGAAATCCGTGAATTTCTCTGAATAATTTTCCAGTTACATTCCACAAAAAAAGCTGCTATTAATGAAGCGTGAATGGGCGAATGTCCGTTGTCTCTAAACAGCCACATTTATCTATTGTGTAAATAGTCAACAAACCTTAACCTAACATGTATCCGCATACATCTGAGGGAAGCTCAATAAGCTGTCAGAAAAGTATGGTGAAAATTGTTTAGCACAAAATGAAGTCATAATTCTAAAAAACTCAGGAAGTGCCAAAATGATAAATTTGCTTGTGTACAACAAAATGCTGTTACATTTTAGTGTTAATTGTACTTTTTTCCTACACATATCCAAAATAATTTCATAGTCAAAAACAAGTACAAGGCACAATGCTTAGAGGACTAAACAGAAAGCAACAAAACGGCAACTGGGAGAAGTTTAAATTAAAAGTCACAAAGCAGCGTCCCACAGATGGAGCGTGAGGAAATAAGCTCTTCCGCTCCCTCTAACCCACAACGCTGTTCCACTTTGTTTGCATGATTAACAAGGGAGATCAATAAGCACCAGCCCTTTACGGGACTGAGTGTAACATTGCAACCCTACCTTTGTGCCCTTCCAATCCCACAGCTAATTATGTGATATGATCAATACATGTCAGTAATGGGATATTGGTGCTTCTTGTGGCAGTTCAGTGGCAAAAGCCTTGGGAAAAGAAAAAAAATCTAGTGCTACAGTCCCTAATAAACACAGCTATTCTTAGGAGGCACCAGGCAATGATGAGCGTGTTATCTGCTTCCGTTTGGAGAAGAGATAGAAAAAAATATGAAACTGTTTATCTTTCCCCGTGTTTGCGAGTATGGAGAAGAAGAAGAGGGGGTTATGATTTGGATGCTGTGCCTCTCCCCCAGCCCAGATCGTTATCTGCTCTCGGTCAGCAGGAAACAGCCACAAGCAGTCTGCCACAACAACAACACCACCACAAACTAGACTAGAAAGGTCCCCATATCACAGGGTAAATGTTGTTCAAGACGGCGGTCAATAAAAGCAGAAAGGCAGCCAAGGCCAGGCAGAAATGGACTGCTGTAAAAATCACACGACATACTTCAAACCATTTTGATTTCCTATGATTGAGAAGAACTAAAGGAGAAAGATTCAGCCATCTGTCTCGCTCTGACAGGAGGAAGCACTGTGGCCTCTTCTCTACCATTTCTCCGCGGAGTGACGCTGCCCAGCGAAGCGTGGCTGGCACCGGAAACATTCAGGCGCCATTCCGCTGCATGCCATGCAAATGAAACCCCTCAACAACCACTATGCAGATGGAGCCACTTTATAAATCAGACGGTGTCCATAAGGTTCAGTGATCCTGGAAGCTGGCTGCATGTTGCCACGGAGGGTCAGTTTCCCCTCTAACTGGCAAGTTCCCCATAGTTTTATAAGGTAACGGAATACATTTATGTAACTAATTTTGATTTGATGAGCTAAATAGCTGTGAAGAGTATTGGAAAACAAGAAATGGTACTAAATCTGAAAAGTTTGGTGTGTGTATGCATTAACCCCTTTTAATATGATACCCACAAATAAACTATTATGCAACTAGTTGCCTTCAAAAGACATCTAATAAGTAGACAAGAGTCTACCTGTGTATAGGTTAATCTCTATACAAATACAGATGTTCTTTGAAGGTCTCAGAGGTTTGATAAAGAAAATCAGTGAAGTCTAAAAATCATTACAAAGTTCAAGAACCACAACAGAGAAGTCAGAGATAGTCCACAAATTCCACAAGTCTGACTTTTATGGATGAAAAGCAAGAAAAAAAAGCCAGAAGGAAAAGTCTTATTTGTCCCAAGCTATTTTATATATTGCCATTTTAGATTTTATTCACTTTGTGTTTACAGTGAACCCCCACTAAGATTCAGTATTCATTGATTCATCTAGTCGATGAAAACTAGAAGCATTTGAAAGAACATGCAGCTTGGGAAGTTAAAATAGAGAGGTGCAATGCTACTTGACATACTGTTGACTAGCGTTTCCAAAGCAGCACCATTTGTTTTTCTTGGTGTTGATTGGCTGTACCTCTAAAAGCAGAGATAAGGAAGATTGTAGTTATTAGCTTAAAATGCATACTAATGCATTTTAAGGTATTGTTGGAGTTTTAACTATTAAGAAAAGACAGTTATACGCATTTTTAAAGGTAGTCTAAATATTTGCAGGTTTTAGCTATACTCGGATGGTTGTGGTCCCTAACCCACATGAACACCAGAGATCCACTGTTGGTTATTCCAATAAAATACACTGAAGTTTGAGGTTTAGCTTTAATCTGCCTCAACATGACATCACTTGAATTATCCCTCTCAATCAAAGGATTAAGTCAGCTTGGAGTTCCCCGTATAAAACACATAAGCACTCACATCTCAGACAATAAGCCGTCCCTGAGGAATTCAAACAGAAGAAAGATGGACATTAATGTACCACAAGCGCTAGGTGGAGCAGAGTTTTTAAATATGATTGATAAAATATGTGGCTCTGGTTTTTCAGAACAGACTGGCTGACTCATGCACAGTCTGTGCATTATGCGGGGGGGAAAAGCAGTGGACTACATTTTTACAATGTGCATCACGATACAGTAACACCATCACCAGTGTTAAAAAGATCAGATGAGTAAGAAAAAAGGAGTATATGTTCAAGTTAAGGTAAAAACGAGAGAGAAAAAGTAAGAAAATATGAATCACTGACCAAATGTTAAGCAAATTCTCTTCATATATGTGTTTTTTCTGCAATGTTTGAACGTAGTTAGCAGTAAAACACAGTTTTATGTTCCCAGATACCACCATCAAAGTTTCTACACTCTTAATTCTTCCAGTCAGCTTTGTACTCCGTGGGGACTTTTAGCCATTATCTCATTGGTGTGTGGACAACTGAGTATAATCTCAAAGTCTGACAGGATTATTTTTGCTCGCTGGGGGGATAAAGAGGTCCTTATGTTTAATTAGAGCTGAAAAATATACATGCACACTCAACTGTAAATCCTTTTGATTTTACAAAACAACTTCAAATAGTTACTAGAAAGTGGTAGATTGTTCCAATGCACAGAGTTAGAGTCTAGCAGGAAGCTTGACTTCTTAATAATAATAATAATAATAATAATAATAATAATAACACATGACTAAAAGAAAGCTTGAAAATGTATGAACACTTTTGCAAGGTAACATATAAGACCTAATTTGCAATTTTTAGAAAAATCAAACCCCAAATTTCCAGGGTTAAACCAGTGCACAATTCACTTTCATGGATAGGTTTGCAGTCCTCTGCAAAGGCAGAATATTAACGATAACATGGAACCGATTTACCAGCTCTCCCAGCTGTCCTTTAACAAAATGATTGAATTTTCTGCCGTATTAGTTATCATCCGACAGAAATTGAGTTTTATAATTAAAATATTGTCCAATTTTGGCAGCTAATAGAATGTAAAAATTACAGCATTGAACATTGAAATATTTTGACCCAATAATTCAAAATTTACTTCCAGTTTCATCTTTCACAAAGCTGCAAAACCGTAGGTGTGAGAATCCATTTGCACTTCATATATACTGACAACAGCTACTTAACCGTTTTGCCATTTGAGTCTCAACTAATGCTGTTCTGCATTCTTCCTGCAGAATGGGAACTTTTACAGCTTCGTATTGATTTATTCTTATCAGAGACTATGGTATACCACCAGATGCTATCTTAATAATGAAAGTGATAAAGAAAAGAGACGCAACACTCCCTGCTCCACAAACATCTTAATCTAAAAAAATATATTTTTCTCTTACAGCGCAGAGATCACAAGGAGTGCATCGCATGGCACATAAAAAAATATTACACAGGCAGATAATGAGAAGCAAGGGGTAATTTTGTTTGTACATCTAATAAAAGCATATTATTATGGAGAGCTGTTGATGTGTTAGCATCATGTTAAACAGAGTTGTCTTGTAGCAAAATCTCACACTACAAATGTTTTGATAACTTTAACCTTTAATTTGTGTCCATCTTTCAGTGGCGATTTTTATATAAAATAATAATAAATCAATATCTATATCAGTAAAGCAAAAGCTTATACTTTACCTTATAAAATACACAAATGCCAATTATATCATGCTAATTATTAAACATGGTATAGGGTGTGTAGTGTTTTGGTCTGTTTTTTGTTCAGACGATCCAGACTTCAAATTATTGACTGCATGACATTATGAAATCTTTAAACTACCAAGACATTTTAGATAAATCCTGACACAAAGCTGATTCTCTTCCATAACCATCTGAGGATCCAGGCCTAAACTCCTTGCTATACCATATCCATGGCCATTATTGCAACAACAAAAGGGGGCTTGTACACAAAATTACCAGCAGTTTATAGTTTGAACAGTAGTCACAGCGTAGTATCACATATACAGATGTACACTTTTCAGCATGTCCCTCCAGGCATTCCTTTAGATATATTAATGCTATTCAAATGTCTGATTTGTATGGCTAACACACAGATTAACTTTAAGAGGATGAGTCTCATCTGGATTAAATAAAATTGCACTAACTTAAAAAAAAAAAGCAGTTGGACGCAGGCATCTAAAGCCCTCCTCTGTTTACTGTTTTCCTCTTGTTTCTACGTTACAATGTATGTTTTTAGATCATGTGGACACAGAAGCTCGGTTATATCAAAGCCACATCCTGATGATAGGCGTTCGCCCTCAATAAGTGAAACTGAACACTAACTTCTGCAGCTTGTCAATGGTTGATGTGGTCCTTCCCAGACTCAATAATGACATACTATGCTTAATGGTTGCAGAAATAATCAGCAATTTTACAACCATTGTTCTATATCTGGTTTATGTTCCTGACATTTCATACTATCACCATATAAAGGCAACTCTGACTTGTAGCAGAACATTAAAATAGTGACATTATAGACATAATAAAATGTACGTCTCATTATCTGACCAATTTAAAAGGCAGATTTTAAAGGTGTGCCTTTATGCACATGACATCATACGTCACTCAGTTGGCTCTCTCAAGGAAGGTTGTTGACAAGCTTCAAACTGCCTATCAGGTGCTGCAGGCATCAAGACATGACTTGTTATCCAGAAACTATTATCATGTCTCAGAAAACATCAATGTGTGCTCTCGGTTTCATTTTCTTCATATATATTAATACTAATGTAAAATTTTAAGCTTGAAACCCTTGCCTTCTTTGGCCAGAATTCCTGGTTAAATACAGAAGTAATTAAAGACAATTTATTCCATATTATAAAGCATATCAGAAACACAGTCACAGGCAAGCAGAAAATGTTGCATTTGTGCTATTTGTTTTGTAATTTTACTGTTTCATCAGTCGGATTTTCCTTTGCAAAAGGGAAAAAGTTAAGAGAGGGTTAAAGAGAGTTGCAGCACAGTGCTCAAACATGTGGTTAAAGCCCTAAAGCCACATACGTCAATGATTTATGGCTGAATAATAAATTCCTGTAGCTTCTGTAGGTGTCATACTGAAGCTCGTCTTACAGTCTAAATCACAAACTCTGATATTGAAAAATTAAAAGCTTGATTGTGGTTTTTTTTAATGCGAAACCTTAATTTTTTGCCATTTCATAATTGGCACAGCAACAAAGTTACTTTTATCTCCTGAAGAAATGGCTAGCTAAGGATGGAAAGTGTCACTGAAGCCACAAAAAACAGCAACAAAAACTCTCTTTTAAAAGATTCGTGTGACCTTAAGAGCAGGATCACCTCATAAAAAGGTTAGACAACCCTGTGTTGGGACTCATTCCCTTATTGTCAATCCCATTAGCTTTCAGCTGCACTATCCCAGCTGTTCAAACCAGTGTGGATCTCTAATGAGCTCCATTAACAGTATTACCTGCTTCCGGTGAGCACTGGGGTCACGGGTCAACAGTAGACCCAACGCTGAGATTAAATTACCCCTAGGGAAGGCTGGGGGAGTGGCTGGGCAATTTAGCCACTGCCATCCTCCGTCTTTCTCTAGTTGCAAACCAAAATGCGAGAACAAGCTGGATTTATTCTCTTGATATACTTCTTTCTGATCTCACGTCTAGCCCAGCGGAGATCAAATGTGGTTTTCAGGGTTATAAATTCAACCTAGAGAGAATATTCAGAGTACGCTGCGATCAAAGGACTGATTAGGAGAGGATGAAATGGACTTAGTCTGAGATTTCAGTGTCGCTCTCTGGGATTTCGAGCTCATCTCACTGAATGACGGCCATTAAAAGCCACAGCGTGGTGTACATCTGCTCGTAACCTCAAACAAGACAAGACGATAAACGAGTCTGATCAAAAAAACATGGATAAAGAGATCATCTTCAATTATCTACAAAAAACTGTCCAATATTATGGCAGGTGAGAAAAAAAACTGTAGCCACTTTCACAACTTTGTGATGGTCAAACAGCAGTGAGTTTTCTCTGTTTTGTTAGCAGACGAAGGCAGCCATTATTTTTATTCGTCATCAAGCAAACAGCAAATAACCTACATCTGTGAATACATAACTTACATCCATTTTAATAGTTTGAACACAAAATATACTTTCACATGGATTCATGCAAAAGTAGAAACTGTCATAGCAGTACTGCAGAAGCTAATATCTATAGCCTTACTTATTTTCTGCCACTGGTAGCCAACAAGCAGATGCTAACTGGTTACTAAGCCAGACAATCTGTCTTGGTAGCAAACTTGCAGCAGGTTGTTTATTTAGCAGATGCACAGTGGAATTATTATATCTTGTTGCAAAATTGTGTTTCAGAACTGAATCAAAAGCTAAAGATTTTTCTGTTCTAATGCAGAGCCATGAATGTAGAGAACAGACTCGGATAACAGTGGTCATTTACTTTCTTCTGTCATCCTACATGACTGACTGACAGCTCACAGGAACCATTTGGAGAATGTGGTCTGAAAAGGCTGAGATTTTATAGATGGGCTCTGGGTTATTTTTTAATCATCTAAAATTTGATTTACTGCCTAAAAAACCTGAATCTTATTTGCTAGAATGATAAGAATTTCTTTTCAAAAGCCTGGTTTGCCAGGCAAGTGTGTAATGGTCGATTTCAAATCAGTTCTTGCTACTTGCTGTCATCAGCTAATCTGTCAGGTGGGAGCAGGACAAAAAAGAAAGAACCTCGATTGCAGTGATTGGAAGCAGCAGGCGCTGTGTGGGATCTGGAGCCCCGCGGAGAACTGGGAGGATTCAAGAGAGCTCGATTGGCTTGGCATACAGCCACAACACAGGTACTGGAACAATTCTCACTCACGCATGCAATTTCAAACATAACAAGCACGCTGAAAACAAAAGCATGGTACTACATGCATATCTGCTTTAGTCATCCCAAAGGCATTCACAGTAACCTCACTGACAGGGTCGGGGAAGAAAAAAAATATCAAAGAATGAGAGGTGGAAAAAAAATACAGCAAAACACAAAAAAAGCTACAGAGAGCAAAACCCTCTCTCGTCTCCCAGACACAGCTTGAGGCGCTGCACTATCAGCTCATACAATTTGAGCTGCTGAGAGTCTGCAAACACCAGTGCTCATTAGGTTTCTGTTTACAACCTTGAGGTGAAGATGAATAAACGATGAGAACACAATGAAGGATTTATTGGGCTATATAAATGAGGGTCAGCTAAACTCCTGTCTGCACAGATAAAAACATAAAAATATCTTAATCTCCTCCTACACCCTGCACACATTTGATAAGTAACTCTGCAGTTCCTCAGAATATACATTTTTATAGAATTAATTAGACCACTGGTAATACCTGTTGTTGTGCTTCTACCTGATATGCAAGTTTTGCACTTTGAACCAGATTGTGTTTGTATACCAGCTCTGTCATTTTCTGTTGCATTTTTAACAAACCACAGATAAAAAAGTGGGTCTTTTACAAATGTCTTATAAAATTCAAGACAAAATTAAGCATTCCAGCCAACTATAGGCATCTGTCAGCATTATTAATGTAGATGACTAACAAGAACTAGGAAAAGTTAAGGAAATTGTTTCAGTTTGTTAATGTTTAATTTCTGTGCTCAATATTAAACCAGAATGTCCATAAGAGTCATAAAACTGAATCCATCCATAGATAAGAAGCCTTAGAAGAACTACAGATAGACTGTGCTTTTAAATCTCTCAACTGGGAGGCGGTTTGCCAACATCGTCCCTCTCTTCATGTTAAAAATTGCCACTTAATTCATCTTTTTCCTTTAAACACTTGTTTGCATATTCCCCAAACTCAAATCAGCTATGGAAAGCTACAAGCCTGACAAAACTTTCACAGAAGAAGCTATAAGCAAGATAGATGTCCCCTCTGCTTCACATCCTTCTCATTTGGTTAAGCCACTCATGTTGTGTGTTTCCAAGTATCAGAACACACACACTCTCTGACCTTTTCCTTATCATAAATCACAAACTACCGTTCTCCTGCCAGGGTTTTGTTTAACCCAATTTGTCACTAAGGACACATCTTCCACCCTCGCTGTAGATTTTCTCAGAAGGACCGGGAGGGCAATTAGTGGGTGGATCAAAGGATGCCATCCAGACCTCTCCTTCGCCTTGTAATCATGGACGTCCATAGCTTCTGGAGCTGATAAGTGGGGTGCTACAGTTTGCCTCAGAGCACAAGAAGAGGCACAGGTGTCTCAGAGCCCAGGCAGAAAAGTGTCGCTTTTCCAACCTCTAGCCCTAGATTCAGAGTGTATTCTCATTTGAACTCACAAAAGATGCGAGACATTCAATTTGTTTTTTGGATTCTTGAAGTTTGAATCGTATAAATCAAAGTATCAAACTGTTAAAGTTCTTGAACATTCATTACACTAAACTGAATGACCAGAAATACAAATTTTGATTTTTTTTTTTTTATTATGCAAAGGAGAGAGCGGTGAACCCTGATGCAAAGCAGACAGACTCATGTGACACATATTCACACATTACTGTGACAGAAGCAGGTCAGTGAAGGTGTGCTGAAAATATTTGACAAACACGCTGTCAAATACCCGCTGCTCTCGAATGATAGCCGTTCCGACTCTCTATGTAGTCAAAACGGCATAAGAACGGGAATAATCAAAACTATTTTCTCCAAACTGGCAATTTTTAGTCAGAATTCCAGCCAACCCTCACAAAGATGACTCAACATTCAGCAACAAAGACCTACTGGCATTCACATCAGATTGGGGAGTGAATGAAAGCAGAATAAAACATTTTCCATAGAGCACTTTTCACTCTACTGCTGCGGTTGTGTTAACTTCCTGAGGAACCAAATGCTTCCTCATATTGATGTTGGAAGCATAAACAAGATTAAGTGAATGGGAAGCTCTAGACAAA
Source organism: Brachyrhaphis roseni (assembly GCA_903066815.1). Classification (NCBI taxonomy): domain Eukaryota; kingdom Metazoa; phylum Chordata; class Actinopteri; order Cyprinodontiformes; family Poeciliidae; genus Brachyrhaphis; species Brachyrhaphis roseni. Next base: position 1,801 of record CAEFZY010073035.1, on the reverse strand, counting down.
CGGAGGTACGTCAATGTAATCATAAAACCACATCGTGTAATCTTAGTCTAATTATATATCAGGATGGCTACTCTTCCCAAATTCTCCTTTGCAGGGACATGTTTGCCTATTGTGGTAAGATGACTCTATGGGTACAGAATCATCCATGAAAAGCTTTACATCTTCATACAAACATCTTTCATGCATGTGGCACATATACGGTTTAAAAAAGCTTCCATTTGCTGAAATTTCTGATGTTCACCCAATTGAAAAGAATTAAATTAGAATTAAAAAGAACTGTCCTGTGTAGAAATAGAGATTAAGAGCATACCGTCTTGAAAAATGTCTGCCTTCCCATGCATGAAATTGCTGCAAAACCTGAGAGCTCTTTCACTGACAAATTGCTGCATCTGAGGTGGAGAAAGTAGCATCATTGCATATCCTTCCTCCCATCAGCATATACAGCTCCCAATAAACTCAAACTAAATAAGTGTTTACATCTTTGCTGCTAGTAGTGCAATCTTTTTTTAAAGCTTTCTAGTAGTCTGTTACTGCTTTAAATGCACAGATATTGTAATATTGAAAATTTTAAGTAACCAGTATTGTTTCTTCTTCGTTGTAATTTTGCTCATATTAAATAACAATTTCTTACTGTTATTTTTTTTGTTTACTTGCAACTTTCTGTTGGTTGCAACAGAAAGTTTGTTGCAAACAAATAAACTGTGGGAACGCCTAAATGTTCCCACAGTTGGACAAAAATAAGATACTTATATTCCTTACTATTAAAATTTACTGCTTAAATAGGCAAATTATAAAGCAACATTTTGACATCTTATTCAGGAAAAGTTTTTATTTCAGCAAAACTATGCTACAGTTCCTCAGCTTTATTATAAACAAAATGGAAATTAAGTAAAAAAAAGAGTAAAAAAACACTTTTGCATTGGTATACTAATACATGAGTAAGAATAGGAGCTGTTATATTTATTTTCTTTACATAAAATTCTAAGTGTCCTTAAAATGCTTGCAAGATAATATATTCTGTTTCTATTCCTCATAACTTCCTAGATAGGGTGACAAAGCTGCAACAACTTCCACATCTCAGTGTAAATGATTAAATGAATAAAATCTGTAACTTCCTCTTTTTAAGCCACATATCTTTTCCCACTTGCACAACTGGCTTGATTGATAAAGTTGAGTTAACATCCTTTGAAGCAGATGAGAAGATGCTGAAGTCGCAGCAAAACTGCACGATCATTTTGCTGACGAGGCAACATTTCTGGCAGACAGGTGAATGGCAATGAAATGCTCAGACCTTGCAGGAGGTTTGCATGTACATGATTGCGTTTGTGATAAAACTGCTGTTGCAAACACAAAGCACGGCCCACGCCTACAGAGGTGATTAATTGTTTCTTTCATCCAGAACAAAACTGAACTTAATCGTGCAAATTTCGTATTGTTGGATGCACATTGCATTATCCCAGACTGCAGTTCTGCAACAACCGAGATGTGGGCTTGCTCTGACTGGAAGCTCTGGAGGAATCGTGTTGAAGGCATCCAAAGCAAATTACAGAACACCTCAGTGGATATCTGGCCAGGTGAGAATCAAAATGATCAAATAGGATATCAGCAAAAGCTTATTTATTTTAAGCATTTATTGCTATTCAGCTTGATAATTACTGCTTAAAGCTAATGAAAATAAGCCTTCTTATGGAAGAACAATAAAACACAAACACACACACACACACATCAACACACACAGAGACACACACACACACACATAAACACACACAGAGACACACACACACACACACACATCAACACA
>CAEFZY010073033.1:0-25037 GCA_903066815.1 Brachyrhaphis roseni | reverse complement strand
CTCTCTCTTCACCACGACGGACCGGTACAGCGCCCGCTTCACGGCAGACGCTGCGCCAATCCGCCTGTCGACCTCCCACTCCCTTCTTCCCTCATTTGTGAACAAGATCCCAAGATACTTGAACTCCTCCACTTGGGGCAGGACACCCCCCTCGACCCGGAGAAGGCACTCTACCCTTTTCCGGTTCAAGACCATGGCCTCGGACTTGGAGGCACTGATCCTCATCCCGGCCGCTTCACACTCGGCTGCGAACCGCTCCAGTGAGAGCTGTAGATCACGACCTGATGAAGCCAATAGGACCAAATCATCTGCCTAGGGTTGAAGGTTATGGAAAATGTATTAACTCCCTTTTATTTGGAAAAGTTTGATGATTTTAAAAAGTACATTAGTTTTTCTTTAATTTAAACACAATAATAATGAAAAACATATAGAAGGTGCTATGAAAATTTTTTTTGTTTTGAAAGGTCATGAAGCTTTTGTAGCTCAAAACCGGTGGACTAACGGATCTAATTAGTAACTTATAAAAAGTGGAAGAAAACCTGAACAAATAAAACCCCTAAATTTACCGTCCTCAAAAGGCAGACAGTGGTTTGACCAAATGAAGTGGTGATGCTATTTCAGGCGAACTGATTCTTTCTTTGATTGATTGTCTCTACAGAGACAATCTGTTGCATATTACCCACTAAATAAAGTATAACTAACACGGTTTTAATATATTAAATGTCTGCACTCTGTGCTCAAATAAAAAGTCAAATCAATAAGAAATGTTAAAGGTGTTTATAGTACATTCAGATCTAAAGGGTCCACTCATTTTTCACAATATATGAATCTATAAACTATAAATAAAACAAATGTTAACATTCAGCCACATCACTTCACACTGGTTTGATTTATAGCATCCAAAATCACATCTTATTACTTGTGGTCTACTTCTAGATCCACTCGACCTACACATGAACCTACAATATTAAGAGTTAAGATCTATTTGAGCTCTCTATGATCGACACACAACCTTTCAGAGCATAAACAGGACTCTGCCATTTTGGGAAATGTTGTTCTGTTGAAGGGAAATCACGATGAAGCTACGTGTCCTAATAAAGTGTTGACTTCCTCCACCGCCTCTCTTCACATCAGCAGCACCCAGCAGATATACACATGATTGTACTTCGTACAGGCCCAGACACTACTGCCATTCTCCATAGAGGATCGTGCTACGGTAATGCAACACTACTGCTTAAGGTGTCACTGCTGAGCGCCTGCTTCACCTTCTTGTGATGCAGCCATGCATGACATAACCTGCCACCGCTATCACCATTCTCTGCCCCAGACCCTGATAACACAATAATAAAACCCAAAGACATTGCTATATCGTCTGTAGCAATGTCTTTTATAGGTATTTGAACCATAACCTAACAGACTAGTTGGCTGATTGGAAATGTTTTTAACTGCTGTTCAGGTGAATCCTATTTTTTCCCCCCTTTACTTCAAAAATAATCCCGAAATATGGTGTTCAGAGAAATGAAAAATAAAAATAATAATAATAAGACAAATGGTGCATTACATATATTTCCATTCTGAGACTACGATGTGGCCAATTTAATCACTAATCAGGAGTTTGGAGGAAAAGTGGCAGCTGCAGGTTCACCAGTTGCGAATTGAGGGCAAATCTTTGTCTATATTTGAATGTGCAAAATGATATGGTAAATGGAAACGCAGCTACTGACATTAGCATACTTCTTTGCTGAGATTAACTCGACTGGCTAATTATTGGCTGCTAATGAAGTTAAAGTTGGCAGCTTCTTCTGAGCTTAGCATCGGGCTATGTCAGAGTTTTCGTATAGACTGCTTTTTATTTCCTCTGAGTCACAATCTGAATTGACTAGAGATCAAACATGAACTGGGTAATTGTTTACTGAAAATTAATTTCTTAAAACATGGCTTTATGTACATGAGAAATAATCATAATTCATCCATCAGAAGAGACGTCAGCGTCTTGTTCAGGCACTGGAGCAACAAATCCCTTGTACCTGAGAGCGTTTACGTATTCGGCTTTTTGGGGAAATTGTAGTCGGCCATTTTACAGAAGAGCTATGGATTTAGTACATTGGAATGACCCATAACTTTTTGTGAACAGTGCGACGCTGCACTTTGTCTTAAAAAAACAAAAACAGACCATCGTTTTCCTACCACTTCCTGTCGCCTTCTTTGTTGTTTTCACCAGTAGTAACATCTGGCCGTTGATCACGACTTGTGTGATGTGAAAAAGGTGTTTCCATTGCAGTTTTGTCCGAAATACATACAGTACAATAATACAGCTGACAAAACCACCATCTCATCCTAATGCCAAAACGTACCAAAAAAATTATTATTTTTTTAATTCTCGCATTTTCATTGAGCTAAATTATTTTTGGAATTTCAATTTACGCTACTTTACGGTTAACGGAAATGCACATCCAGTAGAAGATCATGGTCCCATCCTCGTTTTGCAAAGGTTTTAAGTTTGCCTGTTATTTCTAAATCCTAAAACTAGAAATAAAATGGTGCTTCTTTTACCAACCACAAATTTCATAGAGCATCAAATTTAAGTTGTTTACCTCAGTGACTTATTTTCCTGATCTGAGGAGGAAATCGGCTCCCTGCTTTGTTCACTACAGACGTTTGGTGCTTTACCGTTTGTCATTTTCACGTGAGTACTGGTTTCAGATTATTCGCAAATCATCTCATTCAACTCTCTCTTGTGTTACAAACATCATCCTAAGTTTCTTTTTGTTTTTCTTTAGAACATCGTCTTTGTTTCCTCCCTAATCTCCCTCCCAGTAGTTGGTATCAGCGTCTCCTGATGAATGTGCCCTCCCATGGCCTGCTGCCCTGTGATTGCTGATCTGTCCTCTTCAGAGCCACAGGGACCTCCGTGTCCCCTGGCCCTCGTCCACTCACTAAAGCCATCTTCAACCAGGCCCTCCCCTTTCTTCGCTTTTTCCAGCCACCCCTGCCGGCTGCTCAATTCAGCTCCTTTGACCAAGGAACAAACAAACAAAACACCCTGGGGTAATGAGGGCCACCTCTGGGAATAGACACAGTGAAAGGAAGCTGGAGTATTGATGTGGGATTGACCGTTACTGAGGAGCAGGAGTAGGGGGGAAAAAAAATCGTGAGGCTAAGGGGTGATATGCAGAGAGGAGCTCTGATCTGATGGAGTGGATTGAGCTATCTGCTCCTGTTTGATTGGGGAAAAAAAGAAGAAAAGAAGAAGGTGACAAGACAAAACCCTGATCAGTGACTCAGGCAATGAGATAACAACCTTTAGGGCATTATCCTCAGAGCGGCGGTCGGGATTTGGTTTGGGTTTTCCCACACTGTGAGCGGGATCAGAGAGAGGCACGACGTGACCCGAGTGACCGGAGGATGGATCAGCTCACATCAACGCAGCAGGCTAAAGTTTCTCCTGTGTGTGTGTGTGTGTGTGTGTTTTCTTTCTGATAAAGCAGGAGCAAAGCTTTGTCTGATATAAAGGTGAATCTTAATGAGTAGCTACGTTTTACTACAAATGTGTGCATTTGTGTACTCTACTAACATCCAAAAAAGACAGTTTCACAATTGGGGTGGTTCCATTATATAAGAAATGTAAACCTTGGCAACGACGGATTTAATCAGTTACATGATGTATATCCATAATTCAGTCATCAGAGGAAACGACAACTTTTTATGATCTGTTAAATGTTGTTAGAGGACCATCAGCGTTCAATAAAACAAACAAACAAACAAACCACCATCCTCCTACTACTTCCTGCCGTCTTCTTTGTCGTTTCCGCCAGTAGTAACATCCGGCTGTTGATCATGTGACTCGCGTGATGCAAAAAGAAAAGTGTTTCCATTGCAGTTTTGCGGAATACGTCTATCAATACGGTCAAAGAAACCCCACTTCCTCTTTGCTCCAAAATGTTTCATTGAAAAACATGAGTTGTTTTGAAATCGGTTTGTTTCCTCTAAGCTAGTTTATATTCATAATTTGCACAACTCTACAGTCAGCTAGTTAGAATATGATCAAATTATTCATTTATTGCCAAGAATCATTTTGAAAACTGAAACTCATAAATTATGTGGAATCATTTCGCACAGTGACATTTTACCAATGTGAATTTCAGCAAATTTCAACGATTGTGGAATACAGAAATTTGAATATTATGTAGAAGCTATAATATAAAGTTTTTTTTGTACAGGTCAAACTGGTTTTTATGTTGTGCCACATTAAGATCTTGACTTTTCGCAAAGGGCCAGTTGTGCAAGAAGGTATTAATAAAAGCCACTAATAAACTGTTAGTGTTAATAAATAAGCTGCGTCTGCATTTGATGTTCTTCTTACAATTAAACAATATTTAACATCTTTTCACACTCATGAGACACTCCAGGATTTTGTAATTGTTTTTATTTTTTGCAATGAAAATTGTAGATTTTCAGAATTGTGCAACATTTGCGCTTCTATATTACAGTAAATGTGAGAAACATCAATGTTATTAATCTATTTAATGTATAGATTTTTCTTTTGAAATAATATCAGAGACAAATTAAGTTTTCAATAATTTATTGACTTCCACCTGTGTATCATTTATTCATTAGATACTTGATGAAGACTCTATCCCAATGAAGAGTTGGTCATTTTCTTTTACTGGCATTTCATTCTTTCGCCGGCTATTTTGTTTCATTTATATAAAACAACATTCGTGACTCTTACTGCATCAGTCTTAATAAGGTACAATGTCAAAGGTCAAATCCACCAGTTGCTTGGTGGGCATTAAGTGGAACTGATGAACTAATTGTTTATGTAGGAGGATTCTGCCTTACACTGAAATTAACCACCTCTTCCACTGTTTTTATTCAATTCCTATCCTTGATATTAAACAGTGAGTCTGGAGGACTCGCAGTGAGCACCAGCCACCTGTCTGAGAAAGTTTGTTCATGTTTTCGTAACAGAAAACTCATAGAAAGTATGGACAGCTGATGGTATGTATTTAACATAACTTCATTTTATAGTACAAACCTGCCGGTTGCACCCATATAAACCGATATATGTATATAACTCTATATACTCTCACTCTCTCTCTACATGCATATGTACTCTGCCATTCAGCTCCTTCAGACTAGCCTGCAGCAATTAGCAAACACTTGGTGGAACTGTGAGCTGATTATACTGTAGGAGCTTCTTCTCAGTGAAACGCTGGTCAAAACGTTGTTAAAGGGTTAATAGAGGAGCCATGTTGTGATGACTCCCTGAAGGCGGAGCTTCAGCAAGAGCAGGAGTTTCTTAAAGAGACAGATGCCCAATTTCAAGGCATTAAATTACAAAGTCAGATTTGTTATATCTAGCACTTTAATAGCTGAAGGCACTTGACGCTGCTATGACAGGATGCTGTGTAACTGGAAAATACATAACCCTGCCCCTTTAAAGTGCAACATTTCATCTTTCATCTTTTGTTTCACCAGCAGACTGCTTTCATCGAGGACGATGAAAGCAGTCTGGCTTGTCTCCTCCACCTTCCTACCTCTGATATTAAAAAAGTATATAATAATAAAGCAGCGGACTGCAAACAGTCGCTCTGGAGAGCGAACGTTGATTAACTTTCGTTTGGCCCCACTGTTCGATATTTACACAAACTCTTCCCCCCGGCGGACCCCACCATCTCTAAATGTTTGCTCTGACTGCGTTGCCACCCATAAAGCCCACAACAGTTTTGTTGTCATGCGGCACAGAGAGTGTTTGGGACAATCACGTCCAGGGCCAGCATGAAGGGCAGCTGCCAATGCTGGAACCGGTGTGACAGTTGTAAATGAACTGGCCCGATCGGCTCCTTGTAGTAATTATCTAAATGGGCTCATTCAAAACCTCTTCATTGTGGAATCAGTTAATTAATTAGCTGTTTCACTGACAGGATAATGGTGAGAGCATGCTAAATAGATTAGTCTGGAACTTGATTTATTGTCGCACGGCACCCCCCCCCAACCCCAACACACACACACACACACACACACACCCTCACACCACCCCACCCAACTCTGTTTATCGCCACCTCTAACCCCCCCGCTCCGTTCTTCCACTCTTCCCTTGTTTTCCTCTTGTCTTTGCAGCATCTATATAACAGCCGCCCACACACTCGCCAGAAAATCCACCAAACCGTAGAAGCAAAAGCTGCTGGGCCGATAACGCAGATCCGACGCTGTCGAGCTGAGAAGGAGGAGATATCCCGCCGAACAGGTGTGTGTTTAAGCACACTAGAAGGGATATAGAAGCGGGGGGGATGATGCGTTTGTGGACAAAAACGACGAAACCCTGAGGTTGAGTAATTGGGAGTCCATGTTGAATTCTCAGAGCATTAATATAAGTATTTGTCTTTGTGACGGATAGAGAAACGCGGCGAATTCTTGAGAGTTAACTTGACTATCTGCTTTCATTTCATCTTATCTGGTACAACAAAACATATGTTGTTTTTTTTTATCATAGTAGATTCATGTTCTAAATAATTGCTTTTAGTTTGAAATATTGTAGAGAATGAAAGGAAAAAGAAGAGATTAATCACAAATAAATAGAAAATTAGTTTTATTCTGCAATCTGAACCGATTTTATCAAGGCGGAACAAGATTCAGATAAACGCAATGATACCAAAGAAGTTTTGTTTTTCTTGAAAATGATGTTTTGAAATGGTTCTGTGGAAAAGAAATGAGCACTTAGTATCCTACCTGCAGTAGGAAACACTCAAATTTGTCTTTAAGAAAAGAAGAAGTTCACGCTAGATGAGATTTAGGCTGCTGAGAAAACTTTAACTATTGTTTACTAAAAAACAAAAAAAAATTAAATCATTGTTAGATGTGTTAGAAAACTAATCTTCAATTAGGCATAATTGTAACATTTTCAGAATTGATTGCTTTTGTCTGCTATGAAGGCCTTTCAGACTGTCTCAGATGAACTGTTCAAAGTAAAAAACAAAGCAAAACAGGGTTGATTTTAAACCAACCTCAATGGTTTCTGCCTGAAATCAGAATACAAGATTATAAAGATTAGGAAGAATAGAGTTTAATTGACCATATTTGGACATAATAGCATTCTTTAACCGGTTCTTTCTCAGTCGGTCCCAACCAGATTCGTCTCCATTTCTCATTCTTTTAGAAACACTTCACGGTTGTTTCAAGCCGGACCCAGTCAGGTATTGTGCCGCAAGCGATTTGATTGGCAGCATTCGTTGATTGGTCCGTGGATTTGCGTCCACAACATCTCAGCTGCTGTTGTCAATCCGTGATGAGACCTTATTGATCGGTTCCATGGTCAAACCTTGAAGTCCAAACCGTTTAATCAATGGTGAGCGTACACAGGCTCAACTGGCCAGGGCGACCTGCAACGAACAAATATATTGAGAGATTTCGACGAAACCGACCGCCCAAGGGGACACATGACATCATCGGAGCGTCCAGCCCAGGTTTCCGCCCACATTCACACCTTCAAGGTGGGGAATGGAGACACACCAAACTCTGAACCAGAAATTAACCGGCTAGAGTGAGACTTGACAACAGACAAGAGGTTTTAAGTATTTCTTCCCCATCTTAGTCCTTTCAAAAACAGTTCCTTCCTACTCCAGTTCACTTTTCTTTGTAGATTTAAATGCAGGTACGCTTGGGCTGTCCAAGACCATACTGTGTGTAGACAATAGCTCTTGTTTCCATTGACCAATTAATTTCAATTTGACATTTAGAAAATAAATTTGCTTAAAGGAAACACGCCAATTTCAAAAAGCGAGTTTTTTGATAAAAGGTTTTGGCGCTAGGATGAGTTGTTTATTTTGCCAAAACTGAAATGGTAACACTTTATTTTCCCACACAACTCATGTAACCAGCAACCGGATGTTGCACTAGTACAAACCATGAAGAAGAAGACGACAGAAAGCAGTGGGACGATGGCGCAGCATGTTTTTTTAACAACTTATCGCGTGAACAAACTTATTCACGTATGATTTTTTTTATTATGTTTCTTAAGTAAAGGGAAAAGTTTTGCACACATCTGTAACGTTTTAGTGGAATAAAATCTTCTGACCAGATGATTGGCTAAATGTTGCCGATTGGGAAGAAGCTGATGCATGAACACGCGGGGCGGTTTTCATACGTAACGCATCGTTTTGAAATGAGATACAATTCATTAGAAAATGCTGACATGGTATTGAGATTGTCAGGAAACTCGTCTATGTAACAGTATTTTCACAGCCAATTCAATAGAACAGAGGTCTACTCAACCCTTTCAGATGTTAACATGCACAGAGGTTGATTCTGTTGGGTCGCTTTGCTAATTTATGTTTTTGTTCTAGCTGATTATCAGACACATGGAGTGAATGTTTTCCTCTCCTGCATTTAGTGCTGATGCGTTTGATCGGTTTGCTTTTTGTCGCGTTGTTCAAAAAACACAGAGGACTGTCGACAAAAGATTGCCATGTGGAAGTGTAAAACATTTGCTTAAAAATAATTATGGCTGACAATGATTTAGAAGCACAGCGAGAATAAAATTGTTCCTCTAAAGCTTCAGAGCTTCCTATTGATCCTGAACCAGGACTATTTGTTCATTTGACTGCAGAGTCCAACATTCTGCGAGTGGTCATGTTTGGGATTCATGAAAGCTTCATCCAATTCTCTAAAAAATAAAAAATAACATAAAACCACCATTAAAAAAAACACAATATATAGACTAATCAATTGATTGTGAATGTGTTCCTAATAGAAAATAATTCAGAGCTATGTTCAAAATAAAACTGAACCAGTGAGAAATCATTTTAATGAACTCTTGACTTGTGATTTGTGTTCCTATATATTCAGGTCGTTTCTAGGTACTTGAGCTTTAGGGTGTTTTTACACATAAAGTTAATTTACTGTGATCCAAATCAGCTGCTCAGTTTGTTAACTTCGAAACATTTCCCAGGAGTTTGGTTTCTTTCCACACGGAGAGAGAAACCACGGCAGATTATCCAGTGTGTTTGTTGGTCGGGTGTAGCTGCGGCGGGAGAACCGAGTCAAAATACAGAAAACAGATGCTGTGTTCTACTGTATTACTAGTGAATTATGGAGAATTTGATCATATCTGTGTGTTTCTGGGTAACATCCCAGGCAAAACTATCTGCAAATACCACATGATTTTGAGAACTGGTCTTGAAAGTTGCTTGGGACTTTATGACTTATGAAAAAGGTCGTGCCGCCATTGTTAGTTTGTTTACTGTAACTTTTAGTTGGTCCAACAAACCTGGATCAAATGTTTTCATTAAACCTGAGTATCCAGAGTCTTGCTTTGATTCTCATGTTTTGAATCAATTTGACACTTGTGCTCCACCACATTCCCACAATGCAACACAAACCTTGCTTGTGGGAAAGCTCACCAACTGGGCATTGATGTTTCCTCCCGAGGAAGTCAGCTGGACCTCAAGATATAAAAAATAGTCACGTAAGTGAAGTAAATATGGTAAAAATCAACGCCACCTGTCCTGACTCAGCAGAACACTGTGAATTCCACGGCATTCATCTGACAGCAAACGCAGCATTGACAGCAGGAGTTTGTAAAACACGGCACAAAACATTTCAAAGATGTAACACGCAAAGTTTTTTTCATGTCATTCAATTCAGAGCAGCCGGGTGATGCGTTTTTCAATATGTCCGCTTGACAGGAAACACCGTAAAAGAAGTTTGAATTTTTTTTTTTCCAATTGGAAATCCCACTTTTCTCATAGACAACTTTAGTTTTACTATTCCTTAGCCTGAATGTGTTTTCTACGGTGAAAGTACACTAGATTCAGTCTGCGGTGACCAAAATCAAGAGCGTGTTGACAGACGTTCAGCCTTACTTGACTTGCTTTAACAGAAAAGCCTTCAAAGTTGGAGAAATCAACTTGTTGGACTAATTTCAGTTCTTCCTGACCTCTCGTTGGCTGCAGGTACTCTGTATCTGCATCCGTCGACACTTGTCCGATTCTTTTGCTACAAAAAGGTCACCAAGACCAACAGACAGAAAACGTTCTGCAACGTTTCACTAACTTTTACACACCTTAACTTTTTACTGGTGTAAACGGCAGTGCTTCTCTATAAAAAAAATAGGTTCTGTCCCATAAACCCTTACTGCATCAAACATAGTATATATTCTTTATGTAATTATCATAATTTCTCTTTGACCACTGAAACAAAAAAAGATTTTCAAGCAGTCCAGTTTTCTGTCTGCACCAGCTGACGCGTTAGCCTATCAGCTGAGCTAAACTGAACTGAAATGGACTTAATCGACTTGATCTTGATTTTACTCAATAGCCTGACGCGCCATCAAGAAGAAAACAAAAATCTGAAACAGTTTGATTGTCATGTGAATTTATGATTAATAGAGAGAGAGAAAAACCTCTAATCGAAAAGCTGAAGGTGCTTTGCATTGTTGACAACAGGCCGGGTCAACTCCTGGTCAAAACTCTTGAATAAAAAGCCACTAAATTAGCGCCGCTAATGTTTTCATGTGTCACGCAGCAATAATAGAGAGAGAGAGAGAGAAAACACATGAAGCACACCCACGCACCAGATTAGCTCAAAGTCACACAAAGTGGAGGGGAAAACTAAATCTGATGACAAAAATGTTTTTCAGTCAGGTGAAAAGAAGAGACAGGCATGATGTTAGGGGGAGAGAGAGAGAGAGATGGGATTATTGGGACTCAGAAAAGGAGTGTTAAAAAAAGGAGGTTTTACTGAGAGCACTGGAATCACTTGATTAATCAAGAAAAGGAGAGGCAGAGCTCTTCTCTCCCGCCGGTGTCCAATCAAAGGCCGGGCTGTGGGGGGGCAGCTCGGGGCTCTCCGCGGCGGGCCCAAATCCTCTTGTTGCTCCACCAGGAGCCGTGAAAGCCGAGGAGGGGAGCCTCCTTTCTGTGGGCACAAAGGCGACCCTAACGCGCTTTTCACTCCAACAAGGAATGGGAGGGCTGTTTGGGGCTTCTGAAAAACAGCCAACAAGAGGTGCGAATAAGACGGCCATTCATCTCCTGAGCTTTACACTAATTCCCCCGACCGTCTCCTTTTCTCCCCTCCGTCTGCTTCGCCACAAAACAACAAACGACGGAGAGCGAGCGAACAGAGCGGGGACTTAGAGCAAGACGTGTAATCCCTGCCACTTCTGACCCCTCCGTCGGTGTGGAAGTCCCTGACCTCCCCCCCAGTCACCCCACCACTGAGGGCCCTGGGATGTGTGACCCGAAGACGGGCGACCCTCCCAGCAGCTCCCACCCCCCGACTCGCACACCCCACACACTCCAAGTGTTTTTAAGGAGCCGAGCCGAGGAATTCAGGCTTAGAAACACCTCGGCGGCGCTGAAAGGAGGGAGTCTGTGAGGAGTCTATAAGTAGGGCCAAGCCTGATCGTGTTTCTTTTCTCCCATCATTTAATTCGTCTTTAGAGGCCATCTCGTTAACACGATCTTCCCTCCCTTTTTCCCCCCTTTCTTCCTTCCTTACCTACAGCCCTTTTTACCGAGCCCACACCTCTCTCTCTCTCTCTCTTTTTTCTCCTCCTCCTCTCCGACTCACTCAACTTCAAAGGTCCCCCACCAGGCGAGGAAAAGAAAGTCACCTCTTTCTTCCATTCACTCCTTCTCTCTCTTCTCCTCTTTTCTCACTGTGCCTTTTCTTTCTTTTCCTCTGCCCACTTGCTCTCCCTCTCTCTCTCCCCTCCCCAAAAGCGGCCGCCGAGAAATCATCTCACTTTCCGCCGCTGCTTTGCATTTGAAAAAAAAAAAAGAAAGAAGAAGTAATTAGCCAGAGGCTGTAAGGAGCGAGAGACGAGGCAGAGGAGGAGGAGGAGGAGGAGGTGCTGACAGGGAAAGAGGAGATGAAACCGAACCCCCCCTCCACAAATCTCCTCCCCACCATCTAACTTGTAGGACTGGTCTGCTCCTCTCACCTGCTCTATGTGACACCGACGGGCGACTTTACGGAATAAATATGTTTAAAATCCCCCCAAAGTGTTACTTTGAGAGTTTTTTTTCCACTATTTTTTTTTTTCATGGAGAGTATCAATAAATTTGTGAATGTGATTAAAAGCCATTACTGTCGGAAACGCAGTGATGCAAATCACTTTATGTGACTGGTGTCCTCAGGAGTTACAAATCTGTTTTCCAAGAGCAGGATTTGTGTTTGTGGAGCTGCGATCATCACCTGAAGAAGGAGCAATAAATGTTTCTTACTGTCACGTTTATCATTATCACAATAGAACTATAAAATATGTTGATAAAGTCCGTACGGCCCACTCTTACTCTGACGCCTCCGGTCCAGTTTGGGTTTGTTGGCTTGACGTCACGTCCGTATCGCCTGAGGAGAAGCAGGAAAGTCCCGATCAGGTTATTTTGTTTGTTGGTTTTTTTTTTTTTTGCCCGTCTGTGTCATTTGATTTTCCCGTTCCGATACTTTAAAAACATATCTTAAAACGACGGAAGTGACGGTGACGCCTGATTAGCATATTTAGTCACGTGTGATCCTGGATATCAACACCAGAAAGACAAAAACGATTCAAAATACTGGAAACTTTTGAAACTAAAAAAAAGAAGAAGAAGAAAATTGAATAATTTAACATAAACATAGTTTAAGTTTAATACCGTAAATGCCTGAACCTATACCAAATAAATATCAAATGAAAAAAAGACAGTTTTCAGAATGTCTTTTGGTTAAATGTCTTGATCCATTGGCAGCAGCGTAACAAGACCTTAGGATATTAAAACATCACAATATTTGCTGTTGAGGTAGACGTTCTCTTGATCGCTTGCTGGTTGCGGTTGCCATGGTTTTGGCTGAAGAAGTCAGAATAGACGACACCCAAAGCTACACCTAAATCGTTTGTTTGGCCCAATTTGGAGCTGTAAACGCAGCAGACAGGACCTGAGAAATGTGTAAGTAGATGCAAAAAGAAGGCGGAAAGCGTCGCTACAACAACCGCTGGACGAACGTCTAAGGGTACGTTAAGAAAGATGACAACAAATCAAAAAATGAAAGACCAATTTGTTGAATTTGTGGCGAAACCTATAAAAATGCAGAACAAAGGCCTTTTTGAAGCATAAATTTGATCTTTGACGTTTCCTTAAAACCTGGTCTAGTCTTGTTCTCATGAGTTTTAGGTTTCCTCTCATCCGTTCTTATGACTATAACTTTTTCATCAACATTTAGGAATCGCTGACTTAAAGCAAGATCTTATGCATCATGCTGAAAAGTTACTTGTAAGTTAGTTTTGTCTTATTTGAAGAGTCTTGGAAACCAGACCAGAAATCCTTGGTCACATTGTGTTTTTGCAGTGTGAAACATGAGAAGAAAAAAAAAACAAACAAACAAAAAAGAGAAAATGCAATGGAGAGGCTAAAGTCGTGGCCAAAAAATATCATGAAGAGGGCCACACTTTGGACACCTCCTGTTTCAGCAGCATCAGGTTAAATTTGGGCCGAACGATGACAAATTACAAAACTGTGAAACAGTTTAAGGCACCTAAACACTTTAGGAAGGCAAGATACATATCCATACATTAAAAAAAATAAAATAAAAGGAACAGGGAGGAAGATTTTAAGGTGATATTCTCCTTAACAAAAAAACAAAACAAGAACGTGATCACCCAAAGAGGCATCACACACCAAATCCAACTTCAGCCTCCTTTTCATTTCAGGGCCCGGTGCAGCCGGCGCTGCCTCGGCGCGTCCGCCAGTGTGACAGCCCCGTTTCAGTAATCTGCATGCACATGGCCGCGAGGCGCAGCGAGGCTGAGCCCCAGCATATCTAAAGGTGCAGTGTAATCCTGTAAAATGCAGAGTAGTGAGGAAAATTCATTCTCCCCTCACGCCCATCGCTGTCTTAAGCCTCCCTGATGCAGCTGATAAGGACGCTGTGTTATCTCCTCGACGCAGAAACAATTTAACACACTCACCCTGCTCTTCCTGCACACACACACACACACACACACACACACACCCACACAGAGATGCAGGCCCACGCGCGCCCACACACGTAAAGACAGAAATCAACCCTTTGGCCACCTTGCCACACACCCACATTTGCACGCAGCTGCTTTCCGTCTCGGAATATTCAAATGGATTCAGCATCGACTCGTTGTGTGTATCCCTTCTACACACACACACCCCAACACCCCCACATACCCCCACACACACCCACACCTACACACACAACCAGGTTTCCTGCTTCCGCTGACCCTCTCCACCTCATTTATCCTCTTACCTGCAGCTCACCACTGCTGCCCTCCTGAAAATATGCCTGCTCTAGTCGAAATTCTGCTGCTAAACAAAAAAAAGAGAAAGAAAATTGGTGATATTTCAGATTATGTTGAAATGAAAACAACAACAACAAAAAAACCCTACTTGGTACAAGTGTAATTTCTCTGTTGGTTAAAAAAAGAGAAGAAAAATAAGTGGAGGAAAACAGAGAGAGGAGGAAGAGTGGCATTGAGAGGAGAGGAAATGAGAGGATATAAGAAGGGAGGAGAGAGGAAATTTGAAGAGAAGTTGAGAAGACGCAGCAGGAGAAGAGGGGATGGGAGGCGAGTGGGTACAAATTGAGTGGCAGAGCAGAATGAAGGCAGAGGAAATGAGAGCGAGAGCGCAGAGTGGAGGGGAGGAGGTGGAAGTGAAACGAAACGAGAACGAAAGTGAGGAGCGAACGAGAGAAAGACGAGAGGGTGATGAGAAACGTGGAGGGAAAAATGAGGGGAGAAGCGGCAACAAAAGCCTGAATGATTCTGCTCTCTCGATGCCGATCGTCTCCTGAATGTCCAGCTGTCAGTTACAGCAGGTGTTTGCTAACTGCTGCTGACTAGTCTGAAGGAGCCGAGTGGGGGAGGGGACACTGTGTGAGGTTACAGACTGCAGCTCTGAGGAGGCAGCTCCACAAAGCGTTTTACAAACCCGAACGGTTGTCACGGGAGATTAGAGCATTTCTCAAAGCAACGTTCCAGGAATGTTTTTGATGAGAGAGCAACATTACAGCATGATGTGAAGGTCCACAAAGTCCATTTTGCATAATTATACCCGATGAATTTCTCCTCACTTTTACATAGATTTGTGGAGTTCACAAAAATCTACTGGTTGTCCTGCTTCAGATTCTCCCACCAGAGTCGTGGATCTCTGCAGCTCCTCCAGAGCTAGCACGGACAACCACATCCTGGTTGGCTTAAAGCGGCACCGTATTCTTTCTTTCCGTTTCCTGATGAGCAATGGTAAAAACCTTGTCTCTTTTCCTCCCACTTCAAAATTAATGACAGCTTTATGATGGTCTATAACTTAAAAATCCTAATAAAACATGCTAGCACTTGTAGACCGAGGAGGTACGAATACTTTTTGAATGCGCCGTACGCTAATGTTTACTTCCGGCAGTTTCGCTCGTTGGCTCACGAGCGACGGAATAGAGTCTCCGTCCCACACGGACCGCCGTGTTCATCCTCGGCGCCACGGATCTCGCTCTGTTGATTGTGTCCGGTGTTGACTCAGGAGAAGCGTCGCTTGTTTGATTCACTTGTGTACATCTGCTGTCAGGGGGGCCCCCAGTGGTGGCCCCCGCTAAACGAGGGGAGGAGGAGGAGGGAGAGGGAGCCTGCCTGGCAGAGCGGAGCTGTTTGTCTGCCTCCAAACATATTGATCTCCTGCAGAAGGGAAAACATTCGCGATAGCGTCTGCTCAGGCCGGGCTGGAGGTGGGTAAATAGCTCTGTCAGGTCTGGCCAGCCTCCTCTCTGCCTTGTAGGAAATGAATAGCAGGTGTATTTGCTGAGCGTTTGCAGGAGGGAGTCTCCTGCCAGGCTCTTGGGGGGCCGGCGGAGTGATGGGCTGTTGCAGCAAACCCCCGTCCACCCTCTTTTCCCGTTCCCCCCCCATCTCATTACCGTTGGCATTGCTAAAGAAAACGCCACATCTCATCCGTTTTAGGAGAAATTTTGTCGTTTCTTATCGACCGGCGTTCAACCTGGACGCTCAGTTGCTCGTAATGACCAACAAAATCTCCTTTGTCACCTCGGCGCACCACTTGCTCTTGCTCTCGCACAGGCGACACGCAACGCAGTAGAGACTCCGGCGTATGAATATTTAACAGTAGCCTCTTGCTGCGCTGAGCCTGCCAGTCATTGTCAAATAGGACTTAATCTTTTCAATTTCTGGGTGCAAATATTCACACTGGCCGCTGTTTGTTGCCCAGATTAATGAGGCTCTCTGCCCATAATCCTCTGCTGCTAATTCAAGTGGCCACCGGCGTGGTTAGTCAGGGGAGAACGGGACGCTGACAACACATACACCGCCGAGATTATTTCCCCTCACCCCCAACCCCTCTCTCCTTTGCCTCCCCGTCTCTCTTCCCGCCCTGCCAGCCCAGCACCGGTCCATCTCCAGATGACCATCGTGTACATGAAGAGATTAATGCGCGGCGTAATATTGGGCATTTAGGAAAGAAAATGAACGATGAACACAATGAGGACAGCTTGGGTCTGATCACTTAATGGGGTTTTATGAAACGGCTCCGGCGGATTTGTCTGCGTCTTGTGGTTGTAATGATGTAATCATTTGGTCTAAGGTAGTCCAGATTGCTTTGGTTTAAGAGAGTAAGTGTGACAAGGCATTTTTTAGAAGGTTTGTTCCATCACTTAAATAGAACCAACATGACGTAGGGAATCAAGAATAGACGAGGAAGCATCATCGATGTCTATCAGTGGACAAAACGTATTGACAAAACTGTTTGTCTGGTAACACATCTGCTTTTGTCCTATTTTGTAAACAAAATGCAACAAACACATCAGAAATGGGACGCTCCACGATCAGCCCCTCCATGTTAGGTTTCGGAGGCCTTCTGCTCCGGTTCAACAGAGTGGCTCAGGAAACGCATAAAGGTTGGATGAAAACAATACTTAACATCTGATCCGTTCACATCTGTTTCCTGTTAAGAACAAATAACCAACATATCATCAAAATTATAACCCCGTACCAAATACAAAATGTTCACAGTTAAATACATGAACTCTTTGCCTACTTACTTCCTTGGATGTTTCAGTCAGTCTAAACTTTAGGCGGATTATCTCTGAGCAATAATATAAAACTGAGGTCTAGCTGTCTCTTAAATCAGTCCTACTTTGCAACACAGACTGTTCCACTCTGCTGTGTTTGATGGTAAAATCAGATCCAGTTTATGGAGACAATAGAGCAGATGAGATCCAGGATTCAGTGTCCAACTACTGAGTGTGTAAATTTGTTTAAGGACTGCCACGATAATGTCTTGGATTTATCAATTTCAGGGCCCCCGCATCTGTAATGTTTGCAAAAATGTGATGATGTACCACACTGGCAAATTATGAAGATAATAGAAGGAAATGGGGGCTTGTCCGGGTTTGAACCCCCTGTGCAAAAATATTAGCATTAACTAGTTTCTCTGAACTGTCTCCAGGTGTGTGTGTGTGTGTATGTTCCAAGCCAGAACAAAGTGCGCTAAATAATAAAATATATGTGTCTCCAGTTCTGCGTGTGGGTGTGTGTATGCGTGGTTATTTGTCTTGTGTGTCTGTGTAGCAGCATTTCCATTACAAATGTGTGCAAATCTTTGTCTGTGTTCTGCTAATGCTGAAAAAACACAATTTTGCAATTGCATTGTTTCAAAAATGAAATCAAAATCACACGTGAATGAGCCTGTTCACATGATAAGTCATCAAAAATCATGTCAGCAGCAAATGTAAACAGTTACAAGAGATATATTCATAATTCAGCCATGACGCTAGTGCTGATCATCTATCAGCCAATCAGAGGAGACGTCGGCATCTTATTGGAGCAACAAGTCTCACCCTACATAGCAACAGCTTCATGTGCTGCGTTTTGGGGAAATTGTAGCCTGCAATTTTACAGAAGGGCCATGGATTCGACACGTTGGAATGACACACAACTTTTCAAGAGCTCTGCGATGCTGTTTAACAAAAACAAGAACAATCCGTCATGCCCCTACCACTTCCTGTCGTCTTCTTTGTCGTTTCTTCCAGAAGCAACATCCGGCTGTTGATCGCGTGACTCATGTGATACGAAAAAGGTTTTGCGACATACATTTATTTAGAAAGGCTGGAGAAAAAAAACATCTAATTTTAGGATTAGTAAATTTTCATAAAAAGAACTCAGACAGATCCTGCACAGCTTCCTGCTGCCATGGAAACGTCCTCTCCACCTCAACCAGAGTCGCTCATTTTTAAAATAGTCTGACATTTTGACCAACTTCCAAAAGGGACCCATATGCACCGTCTTACCTGCTTATGGCTTATGGGTTCCTTCTTTTTGTGTCTCCATACAAAAAAAAGCTCATTTTTAATAGAAGTCAGTAGCTCAGCATGTAGTTAAAACAATCCTGAAACTTTTAAATTCACCATTAAAAGCTGATTTAAAAAAAAGTTTTTTCTTCATCAATTTTCTTTTTGTTTTCAGATCTTTTTTTTGAGAGAGAGAGAGAGAGCTCTACTTTATCAAGTCCAATTCATCTGATTTCTGTACCTGACTTTTTTTTAGAGGAATGATGGTTTCAGCTTGTTTGTGTTGATTAAACCACTTCAGTCTGACCTATGACCCACTCAGGGATGCTGAACTCAGTGGATGAACATTTCACAAGAAGTGCTTCCAGTTTTCTCAACCTTTCAAAATGTTTCATATTAAACAGGATCTTTGGGCATTTTACTACCAAAGACCATTTGTTCATATTTCTAATATGAACAATCGACAGGTAAAGTATCATTGTAGCAGCTACCAGCTGTCTGGTTATGATGTTATGACTATGACTATTACTGGGACATTGCTAGGCAGAGTTGGGTAGTAACTAGTTATGTTTACTTACTTGAGTTGCTGTTTTTTGAAAAGATGTACTTTAAAGACTATTTTTGCCATGTTGCACTTTTTTACTTTTAGTCATTTTACTATGAAATGTTGAAATTCTTACTAGATTTCTCTGAATGAAAAACAAACATATTTTAACCAAACGTTCAGCAGACACAGACACACACCTGCAGTTTTTGTTCAAGTTTCATGAGCTTTTATTGAAAGAAAACGATTTGGAAAAATGTTCTTTTGCCCAAGTTTGTTATTTTTTTGTCACTTATGTGAATTATTGTCATTGTCGTTCTGAAAATACCCAAATTTCTGCTCAACTTTACATTTGGGTCCATCTGACGATGTCATTTTTAAACATTAGGGGATTGAATATTGGATTAGTTACTCAGTACGTGAGTAACTAATCCAACATTTTACTTTTTAACTCTTACTTGAGTAATTTCTTGGATGGCTACTTTACTTACTTGAGTAAAAATAAGTTAACATAATGTTACTCTTACTTGAGTATAATTTCTGGTTACTATCCTAGCACGTCTGTTGCTAGGATAGGAAGACATAATAGATAATAAAGCTGAAATAATTCCAGTTATGGAGTTCTCAGTCAGCAGCACAAACCTGGACTTCCTCCCACTCATTCTTCTTTTCCTCTCCTTTTAAAGGAAAACCAGCCTCCATCCATCTTTCAGTCCAGTGTTTCTGCCAGATGGGTGGGAGGGGTTTGGTCCTGGTGGCTATGTGTGACCCTATACTCTGATTAATAGAGTAGGTGAGGGCAAAGGTGCAATGCACCCCCCATTCATTACCTCATTAGGATGGCTCACAGCGAAAGGTGATTTCTCTCGCACGCTGAGCCGAGCCGTCGAGTCGGGTTTTTACCCTCCACCAAACCTCCCCATCCCGACCATCCGGCACGCCGAGACCAATTCGGTCCAGACCAACAATTTGCGAATCCGGCTTACCTGCTGCTGAATGACGCTCCAATTATCTACTCACACACACCAATCAGGAAACAGTCCTCTGTTCGGATGTGTTTGACTCCATGCAGTGACACATTTCATATCTGCGGGCTTACCTAGGTGAAGTGTAGATGTTTGAATTAGAGCTTTATTCGGGGTAATTGAGGCTGTAATATTTGCGAGTTGAGATCCCGTTTAGGTTTGTTACTCTTGATGATTTCCCCAGTCTGTCATGGCTGTTAATTTGAACACTTTCACCTAAAGACATTTGCAAAAAGTGCTTCAAGATGGCAGGATTCCCGTCTTACTGAGCCAGGTAGCTGGCTCGTCACAGGGTGATTTAGAGACACCGATGAACCCCAACATGCGTGTTTTTGGGACTGTGGGAGGAGACAAGGCGAGCAGACACAAGGGAAACATACAAACTCCACCGTGGAGAACCTGGAAGACAGGTGCAAAGACAATTTTGTTCTGCAGAGTTGTCGACAAACAAGAGGTGGGGGAGGGGGAATTGCATTAAGATACATCGTCTGCTAGTGTGTGAAAACACTTTTAATGCAGAAGGTGGTTAACATATGCTTTGAAACTAGCGCTGCATGTCTATTAGAATCTTTTTAAAGAGGCAGCTTTATGTGTTTTCCAGCCATTTTAAAGCACAATCAAATAACTATGTAGTGTTCAGTTCTTATAAAAATGCTACATATATCTTATATGACTTAAAAGAAATTTACTTTGTAATCTAACGTCTTGAAATTGGGCCTCTGTCTCTTTAAGAAACTTCAGCTCTTTCTGAAACTCCACCTTCAGGAAGTCATCACAACTTTGCTCCTCTTTTAACCCTTTAATATCGTTTCTATCAGAAATAGCTAGCATAATGACCTCAGCTGATGCGCAGTTCCACCAGGCGTTTGCTAATTGCTGCTGGCTAGTCTGAAGGAGCTGAATGAGGGAGGAGCTGTGCCTCGAAGGCGGGGCTAGGTCCACCCAGGTGTTTTTCACAGCTGAATGGTTGATGTGGAGATTGAAGGATTTCTCAAACATGCCTGGAAGAATCACGACACTCCAGGAATGTTTGTGATGAGGGAATAAAATTATAACACGATGTAAAGCACAAACAAATCGATTTTTACATAATTCTGCTACTTTAATATACTGCTTCTCTCCTATTTTTATACTTTGGTTTGAAAACATCAGTGATCAAATTTAGAACTGAGATTTTCAGAGAACAATGGCTTAGAACCTGTTGAATCGACACAAACATTTAATACAAACCTCCCATTGAAAGTACAGAGCGTTTTCAGAACAGGCTCAATGGAACGTGTTAAAACAAACGGCAAATAACTAAACAATCCTGTCCCATCAGGAAAAAACAAAAACAAAACATGGCCTTGAACAGAATTTAAAGAAAAACTTCATTTCTCCAAGTCCAATTTAGAGAGTACAATTACAACCAAATCTTTCAAACTCGTTTTTTTTTTTTAAGATCTGTGTTTACTAATGAAAATAAAAATAACCAGGAGGATATTTAAAAAAGGCTATCAGTTCAGTCATGATGTGTTTTTTTTGTGTGCGAAGCTGCACACTAGATATATATCGACTGCAGCTTTTGAAGGGTGCTAACACCAGCTAAGGGTGTGACAGTCACTACTGAAAAGAAAAAAAGTGCTGCAAAATGAAAGAGTTGACAGCTTGTGCCCATGCATTGTTAGAAGAAACGTATCAATTCAAAATTCAGCTTTAGGCAGCTTTAACGTGGCAATAAGCTACAATGAGCAAAGGAGTTCAACTAAAGTGTTTGCTTCAAAGGAAACTATAAAAAGAGCAAATTCCTTGAAAGTATCAGTATATAAGTACACTTTGGTTAGAGGTTTTAACCCTTTATGTGTGTCTTCATAAAGCACTGAGAAAAGCTTTTCAGCTGTAGTTGGAGTATGAAAGAAAATGGCGTAAATAAATAAACTCACTAAAGTAGCTCCGTGGTTCAGACTCTGTTCACAGTTGTAACCCAGTCTCAGTTCAATAATACTGAATATGACTGAAATCATTTCAGTTCATTTATTTTCAATTCAGTTCAAATCTTCTGTGCATTTCAGATCATTTCAGTTCAATTCAGTTTAGTTTGTATCAGTTCACTTCACTTCTTTTAAATAAATTTCACTTTAAGTTCACATTGTTAAGTTCAGTTCAACTCAGTTCAGCTACATTCAGTTCAGTCCAATTCAAATGAGTCATTTCAGTTTCATTGAGTTCAGTTCAGCTACCTTATTTTAACTGAGTTCAGTTCACTTTAGTTCAGTTCAGTTCTGATCACTTTAGTTCAGTAGTTTAGTTTAGCTTAATTTTGGTCAGGTTTGTTTCATGTAGTTTAATTGAACTCAGTTGATTTCAATACAATCAAATTCGGTTCTGGTCAGCTCAGTCGAATCCGTTCGCTTCATTCCCATTGAATCCAGTTCAGTAACGTTGAGTTAGATCAACTCAGTTCAAAGAATCCCTGCTTAGTGCAGTTGAAGTGAATTTAGTTCAGTTGTGTTCCAGACCAATTCAGTTCCGTTGATCTGATTTCAGTGTAATTCAGACTGATCAAGTTCAGTGGGGGACATTTTTAGTTCAGTTACGTTTTGTTCACGTTAATGCCGACTCAACAGATGTTCTCTCAAGACACGTTACGAGACCGACAGGTTCGACTCGTATTCAGAAAAACAGTCAGTATCATTTGCACTGATCCAACGTCGCTCATGTACATTCCAATTCACACCGAGTCATACAGAAAACATGGCTGCCGAGGTCAGCTTTAACGTGGTCATTGATTTAAAAAGAAAAACCAACTGTTTTCCTTCCAACACAACCCTGCCTTTTGCATTGAGTCTCTGACACTGCAGAGACCCCATGTTTGTCCTACTAGTGTCACCTTACTGATTCTAAAACAAGCCACTGTTGCAGCTGATTTTTGTGGGTAACCGTTAAGAAAATGCTTTTATTGATCAAATTTAATAACCCGGTCCATAGCAATTGGCAGAAGATGTGTTAAAAAAAAAAAAGTACCAAAAAAAAGCATTTTCTTACCTAAGAAAGTTTATGCTCACATGCAACACCTGCAGTCTCCTTGACAACCCGGCTGCTGACGCCTTACCCGTCATAGTCGTCACATGAACTCCATCGTGTCCCCATCCTTCAAACCTGAGTCTCCGATTGTTTGGTAGCCCTGGAGGGAAAACGTCTAAAAGTGCTAACAGTGAGAGCCAAGGAGATAAGATCATCTTCAACAATTTGATCCGTTTTCAGAACCAGAAAAGTAAGAGGTCTCACTCTGAACTTTTTTCCATATTGTCACTAAGCGGACACCCGCCTATTTGACATCATTATTGCTAGTCGAGGCTTTTTCCTTCTTAAGAAAAGAATCTGTCACAACAGTGAAATGATTCACCAATTATTCCTTTACGATGCTCCAACGAGTATTTCTGTCATAAAGACACATTTAAAATCATTTACCTACTTTAAAAAACGTAATTAAGATCAGTTTCTGCTCAGGAATTCCAGCTCTAAAATATGATTTTACCCTTTATGACCAGCCCAAGGTTTCTATTGCTTATAAAATGTAAGTCTCCAACAATCGCTCATTTGTTTGTCTTACTTTTTGATTCCATTTGGGGTCAGGAATATTATGGACCGTCCGTGTCTTCAGTCAGAGGCTTCTTCAAATTCGCTGTAGCACAGACTGCTACAGGAGACCTTTCCTCACTATCTACAATAACTCTTTGAAGACTTTTGAATTAATATGAGCTATACAACAATGCAAGAAAGTATTTTTGAATTTGATATATTCTAAGTGAAATTTTGTACTTTTATTTACTTACATTTTCATACATAGCATTTATTCTCGCCTACATTAAATACATGATTGCATAACTGGTGCCGTTTTTAAATTCTGTTTCCTGCTTCACATCTAAAAATCTAAACTTTGCTCGGGAAGGAAACATTCACAAATTGTCTTTGGTCAGAAGCTCCTCGGATTTGCTGCAACACAGACCACTACAGGAAACCATCACCGTCTACAGCCACTCTTTGAAGAACCTCAAATTAATGTGAGCCACAGCATTTCATTTCCATTTGGGATCAATTGAATTGAATCTGAATATGTAAAAAGAAAAAATCATACATATCTTCAGTCGGAAACCTTTAACATGCCCTCTGCCGATTTAAGGTACATTTTTATCACTTTAAACTCGTTTCCACACGGAATGTGTTTTTTTTATATATATAAATATATATTTTTGCACGTCTTTCAACATAGAATTGGATGTGTTAATTTATTTAAGCGAAAAACAGAAAGAAAATTTAAATGAAACCCAGAGTGATGTGTGAGATCCCCCTACACACACAAACACACCCCAACACACCCCCACATACACGCGCGCGCACACGCAGGCTCGTTGCTTATCTGTGTAAGAGTCCACGGATGCTTGAATATTTCTCTTGTTTGTGGGTTCCGGGTTGGATGGCTGCAGAGCGATAGAGGTGTTGGTGGAGCTGAGCAGGAGACGGGAGCTGGGGGGAGATAGACGGAGGATGGAGGGGTGTGTGTGGGTGTGCGTGTGTGTGTGTGAGGGGAGAAGAGAGAGTCCCTCAGGCGTGTCCGGGGCTCTGATGGCTCCCCTGACAACCTCCTCCGTAATGGTCTCCCTCTCTCTCTCTGAGTGCTGTGAAATTGCAGGCCGGCGCTCTACAGCTGAGGACTCAGAGGAGACAAACGGCCTTTTAATTCAGAGCGCAGAGAGGTGACGGAGAGGGAGGCCCCCGGGGAGGGCCACCAATCAGACATCCATCATGCTAACCTCTCCCTTGGGACGGACCCTGCCAGGGAGGGTCCCCCCCGCCCCCACCACCGCCGCCTCCTCTCCCACCCGGAGGTGGTCTAACGTGTGTGTGTGAGCGCATATGCGTGCGTATGTGCATGCCTTTGGGGTTGGAACGAGGTTTTGTTGAGGGGGTAGAACCGGTGTGCTCAGGTGTCCGGGCTGTCACGGTGCAGAGTGGAAAAGACCCGGGCAGAGAGAAACCACTTTTTCTTTTTTTCGATGTGGTATCTGATTTATTTACTTATTTATTTATTTATTTATTTCATCTGACTCTTTTTTCTTCTTCTTCTTCTTCTTCTTCTTCTTCTTCTTCTTCTTCTTCTTCTTCTTCTTCTTCTTCTTCTTCTTCTTCTT
>CAEFZY010073026.1:0-29615 GCA_903066815.1 Brachyrhaphis roseni | reverse complement strand
AGCATATAAATATTGAATAAGAGGGGTCCTAGGATTGAACCTTGGGGTACCCCACATGTGACCTTTGACCTCTTGGATGAGAAGTTTCCAATTGAAACAAAGAAATCCCTGTTCTTTATGTAAGATTTAAACCAGTTAGTCCACTCTCAGCCTCTCGCATCTTCACATAGCAATATTTGTCCATTTCACCTTGCGTACATTCTCAGCATGTCAGTTTGTAACATTTTCTATCAGATTTAGTTCTGGATTCCACCTAAACCATTCCAAAACTTTGTTTGTCCTCTTACAAAGTAATTAATTAGTGGATTTGGACATATGTTTGGACTCACTAAGATGCTAATGGAATTCCTTTCCATCCTTAACTTTCTGGAAGGTTTTGGGTCACAACAAACTGACATTTAGAACTTGAAAAATTCCTCCAGCTTGACAAAAAACCTGTTGCACGTACAGAAAGTAATCTCAGAGTAATGGTGTTTTTATGTGTTGCTCTGTGCTGTTTTCATGTCAATCTTACCTTTTATAATTATGGACCAAAATGTAGTGTTCAGTTCCATCAGATTATTACATAGATCCAGGATTTTAGCCGATTTTAGCGATACCTACAACATAATTCAACTATATGGACATTACAGAAGATATTTGCCCCAGGTAGGAATGTACAATATATCATTAACATTGATATTAGCTGATGATAGTCAATGTAAAACTATCAATATTGGCTGGATAAGAAACAAAAAAAATTTAATGACTTATACGCATTTGCCATCTTGTTGTTTTTGTATTCGTTTCCAGGCAAAGAACATTTGGTGTTTGTTTGGTCACATAACAGTGATAATGGTGCAAGATTGTTGGGTGTTTATTTGAAGCAGCAGAGCAATGTCAGCATTGTGGTCATTTTTTCAGTGTTGAAAGGGAAGTGAAATATATGTGATATATATATATATATATATATATCTACATATTATTCCTGCTACAGATGTAGCAGAAATAATATCTAGATATCCATACTGCTTCATCCCTAATCTCATGCAAAGCTTAACCAGCATTTGTTGGAAACGTGGCCTCTTGGTAGCATCCAAGACCAATTCCGACCTTGTCTTATCTTTAATTTCTGAGATATTTACAATGTTCTCCATTTTAATGATCAAAATTTATTTGAAAGAGGAGGGTGAGCCACTATAACTATTTTTTTCCTAACCCTCTTCACCCCCAATGCTTGCTGCAGGTAGTTCACTGGATCAAAGAGAAACTCTGATCTAATGTCACGGTTTCCTTAAATAAATATTTACTTGCCAGCAGAAATTTCCCAGTAAACTGCACATGAAGATAATTAATAATGGTGACTAAAAAGAGTAAACGTCGCTAGATGTGACTTTTTGTTGTGACTGAGAATGATTACAAATTATTCAACTGAAATCCACCTTTGTGTAATAATCTGCAGCCAAACATTTAGGAAAGTGAAGCAGATGACATCCTGTGACGCATTCCCTTACGTCCATGACAAAAAAAGAAATAATCTAGCATGTGATATAATTCTGTTTGAAATATCAAGGTCAGGAGGTTGCAGAGATTCAGCATATTCGCAAAAAGAAACAAAAACAAAACAGCTGAAAGGCGAAGTGTTCCTAAGGAAGCTCTTCGTTTTAAAGGTCAGCCTATCTTTTCAGAGTAAACAAAACAGGACCACAATGAGAGAGACCAGCTGTTTCAAAAGATCTCACAAACACATCTCCAAATGTTATTAGTAATATCCACTTTATTTGCCATTTCCAAATTACTCACAAAAAATGAATTGAAATGTAAGCTTCACCTCTTGCATTCACAAACAGGCTACATTAGTGGTTATGCTTAAAATAAGTAAACATGAAGGAGACATTTAACCGATGGCATACGTACAACAACCATCCAGTCCAAGACATAGATAGCTGTCATCATTCCAAGGGCATTAATAAAAAAAGGTAAAGCAAGTTAATTAAAAGCCCCATTAGGACATTCTGCTTGCAGCTTTTCACACAATATCTGCTTTAGAGTCCTGCAAAGGTGTTGGCCTGTGAAGTTTGATACATGAAAATGAAGCAAAAATAAAAACAACAACAAATGAAAAAGACAGGAACAGTGTAGGGGAAGGCCTGCTTAAAACAAACTGGGGTCTTTCTTAGTTTCTTCCCAAGTCTCACTAACTTTTTGGGAAGGGCTCAATCTGTGTGATGCGCCGAAGGTTAGCCCTTACAACATCTGTAACCGCTTTGTGTTCTGATGTAATGGCTTCCCAACATTTTGGGTCTAGCCTCCTTCTCTCCAGAGTCCAACTCTTTGCCTCTGTGTGCTTAATGCTCAACATGCGTCACTTTTCTGTCAGGAAACACAACTGTGCATTTTCTATGCATTAACTGGGGGAATCGATGAACTTTAAATCTAATAAGATGCATAACTTTTGGATGATGTTGTGTTTTCTGAGCTGAAATCGGATCCCTAGTGAGAGCTTTAGAGCTGAAGTGCTTCTACTGCGCTTCACCTTTTTGAAAGGTAGTTTAAAAGACACAGAGACGGTATTATTGAAATTTTTTACATTCCCTCGTTCCAGTTCCAAAAAACCTTTTGCATAGAAACCACATGCAGTTTTGGATAGCAGTTTAGATCCATTTTTCATGGGCATGAATGCAACACTAATGCTAGATCTTCATAATTTATCTAAAGTGGGTTTTCGTCTGTCACTTGGTTAATCAAGCACACTACTTAAAAGCATTTTAAAAACTACAATATAATGCACAAGTTTGAATTTATCAAATTGATCAAATTTATAAATACAGGTTTAAAAGAAATTCCAAACCCACAGTAACCACTGACAGCTAAGCGTTTCCCTCAGAATGACGCTGCTTTCACCAAGCATGACAAAAACTTCGGAAGTGTCGAACTGATTTTGTGCAAAAATAGTTCAATCGCTGCACCTAAATCCAATTTTTAAATTTACTTAAGTTGCATGTTTAATAATCATTCCACTCTGCAAAGATAAAGGATTAAATAAAGCATGTAAAACCCTAAATGAGTATAATATCCATGCCCATGAGAAGTGTCTGACCAGAACTGTATTTACGCTCACATCAATAGTTTAAAACATAATCAGACTGGATGTTAGCAACAACCTTTGTGTGGTTGTTGGAGAAAAAAAAGTGTAAACATTTTAAATAAATGTCTTAAGAATTAAGAATTAGAGCCTCAGTCTTAAGAATAGAAGAGTTTAGTTGGTGTTTTTCTTTTTTTTTTCTTGGTCAAATTTAGCTATTGCTGAAGAGCAGCCAGTTCCTTTCTGTGCAATTCAAACATCAACTTTCCTCTCAAACCATCCAGCTACAAGAGCTGAAAAAAAAACAGGAACGCATGAAGTTTTTGTTAACATGTTACAGAGAAGCCTTGCCACAGGATGCAGCTGATGGAACAAAAAAAAAAGAAAAAAGTAGAACGTCGATGACTTCTATGCTCTGCAAAGCACTGGCAGTTTAGGATTACAGGATGAGTAAGAAGGGATTATTCACATTCACGACGGACAGAGAGGCAACCGTGACACACTGCACAAGAATTACAAAAACCCTCAGAACCTTCCATTTCTTACACCAATTAAACTGTTTCACTTCCCCCTTGTCGATCTTCTGCTAAGGTCGTTTTTACACAACGCTGTAGTGCTGATCGGTTTATGCTCACCATGGAAATTTCTCATTCACTGGAATTAACAACTGGGCACTTATTTCAGGGTTCCTACACATTTTTTATTTGAAAAATCCAGACTTAAATTTGGAAATTGCTCAATCGTGTTTTAGGTCATTTTTGGCATGTAGGTAGAAGCTGAGGAGTATTTTTTAAAAACATTTATAATCAGTATTTTCCATACACAAAACTCTAGAAACCTGCAGCCCATGATCCACGGTAAACTGCAAGACCATGGGCGCGGTTCTGGGTTAAACAATGTTAAACTGCATAGCTGACGTAGCGCTCCAAACGAAAGGGGCTTCACTAACAAAGACTTGCATGGATTTCCAACCCAAACATACACACAAACAAATCCAGATGAATAAAACTGTGCATGCAAATGGATCCACACACGTTTCTCCCCGTTCATTAGCTCATGTTGCAAAAAACAAGATTGTTTCATTTTAATGTGCCGTTATAGAGACAACAAGAGCTTATGTTTGATTTTGTTGCGATATAGTGAGTCCTTTATCTCAAGAAAGAAACATCTGAACTTTTTACATGTAAATTTGTCATTTTATCAGGGTAAAAAATTTTTTTCTGTTTTTAAAACGGTTTTATTATGTTTTCCAAGAAGAAATTTGTGTTTGAGTGTGTTTTGTGTTAGCAGTTTAAAAATAACCTTATTTAAACAAACTGTTATTTGTAGAAAGGTCTGGAATTAAGATTTTGGAATAAAGGAACAAATAAGAGTCTATGAAGACAAATGTTTTTCTAGACAAGTTGATTTCATCAATACCGGGTCAGAATTTTTAAGACAGTGTAGGAACCCTGTTATTTGTATTACCTAGCAGTTTTCTTTGGTTGCTGACGGCAACGTTTTTGGAAGGAGAAAATTGTAATTCAATCTTTGCTTTTGTTTGTTTTCATCCTCCAACTCCTCCTTCTGTTAAATAAGAAATACATTTAAATGAAAACTAGCTTAATATAAAGTTGCTAATTAAAAGTCTGAGCCAAGAAAAAAATTAAATTGTCTGGAAGCAATTTTTTTTTAGTATTGAGCTGCATGTAGTGTTATGGAATCACCATTTTTTTTTTTTTTTTTGAAATCAGAGCACCAGGGATTCCTCAATCACAAAAAAGGCAATGAAATTCCTTAGCCGAGCGAGGTAACACTTCTAAAACGTTAGGACTGAAAAATGTTCAAGTGTTGCAGAAATCCCTTTGAGGATTCAGAGTAGTGATCAATGTTGTTTGTGCATTTTTAGAAGACAAACTGACAGGAAGAAGTGAAGGAAATGGAAAAATCGTGTGCCTATTTTACAGTGTTTCATGTGGAGGAGAATAAAAAAAAAAACAAGAAAATAGTGTTTAAAAGCATGTTATCGCACAAAAAACCAGTAGGAATGGCAACATATGTGGGCACCTGCTTAGAAAAGGGAGGCGTTATTTCAATAAAATCTATTCCAGATTAACCAGTGAAAATTATATTTACTTGGTGGCACTTGTAACCAGGAGTTCACGCTACAATGCTGAGTATTTCCAAGCAAAGGTGCTGGACTCTATTTATGGTCTGGGGGGTTTTCCTGACTACACTTTCCCCCTTTAAGCCTTGGCTCTGAAAACGTCTCAGTCTTTCTCTATTGAACAAACACCTGTACAGCTGTCTGAAGATAATATGAATACACTTTACAATTAAAATGTTGGGTTTTTTCAGGACATTTTAGGGCTTCTTGGCAAGCTCAGGCCTAAAATTAAAACACCACTCATCTATTAAAACTCTGTCATGAGTAAGAGTAAGAAAAAGAGATTACATAAATCATAAATTATTTGGAGTGTCAGCACGTAAAAAGTTAAGAGCTAAAAATGGTGTATGAAGTGCCACCTCACTACTTCCTGACGCACGGTCAGAGGTCCTGCTTTAGCCAGGAACAGAAAGTCATGGTCAGGTCTGGGCACAAAAGAAATGCAAAAGTCTGAGAAATGTACATGTACACTAGCAGCTAGCCTGCTCTCCTTCACCACTATAAAATGCAGCATCTCTCTCTAATTCTTTTAGCCAAGCTTTTACTTTTCTTCTTCCCGTTCTTCTCTTTGCTGTCCTCCATTTTTCTCGCTCGGATCTCTCGCATCAGGTCAAAAAACACCTGAAAACAAACAAAAAAAAGTTTACATTTTTTAACTTAAATTTCAAACAGTGAGCTCGTTCAACCAGGAGGGGGCGACAAACCTTGTCCACATTGGCACGGGTTTTGGCAGAAGTCTCCACGTAACACACGCCCCACTGCTCTGCACGCGCCTTTGCTTCATCCGCACTGACCTGCCGCCGGTCGTCCAAGTCCGATTTATTGCCAACCAAGAGGAAGGGCACATTCTCGTCCTCCTTCACTCGCAGAATCTGCTCTCTGCAAAAACAGCCATGGAGCATGTACAGGTACAATGAAATGTGCGCCTTAATTAAAAGTACCTTTTTGGAAATAACAACCTCTAAGCAGGTACTAAAGATATGTTTCCTTAAGTCCACATTTCCATTCTAAAACTGTCTTAGTTTTAAGGCGAATATCGGTAACTCATGGTGTCACACCGTAATCAGCTAATGAACTCCTGCAAACGATTCCTGAGCCTCTAAACGTTCTCATTGTCTAGGTCAGTAGGCGACACAATCATGGGGAAGACAGCTGACTTGACAGGCACAAAAAGTTACCGCTATGGAAGTAGGTGGGTGTTCATTTAGATACGCTCTCTCGCACCTGAAGTCTACTGTTGCTGCAAAAGACTCCAGCTCTGTGATGGAAAA
This sequence comes from Brachyrhaphis roseni, assembly GCA_903066815.1. Classification (NCBI taxonomy): domain Eukaryota; kingdom Metazoa; phylum Chordata; class Actinopteri; order Cyprinodontiformes; family Poeciliidae; genus Brachyrhaphis; species Brachyrhaphis roseni. The sequence goes on along the minus strand of CAEFZY010073026.1, from coordinate 23,134 downwards.
TACGCAGAGGAAGCCCTCGCCGCTGCGGAAGTAGTTGTCCCGGATGGCGGCGTAGTCCTCCTGGCCGGCTGTGTCCAGGATGTCTATCTGCACCTCCTCTCCATCCAGCACTACTTTCTTCCTGTAGCTGTCTGCTTTAGTGGGTTCGTAGTCTTCAACAAACTGGGGGGGAAAAAAGTAGATTTGACAGGTTACGGGTGGAAGAAACGTGTCAGCTTCACATGCCTGCTGAAATGCGAGACACCGACCTCATCATACATGAACTGGAGGGTGAGGGCTGATTTCCCCACCCCTCCGCTGCCCACCATGATCACTTTGTGGAGGGCCAGAGAGTTCTGTCCTTTGGGCTTCGCAGCGGCCATGGCTTGGTGTAGATGTCAAGGGCAAGCGGGGGGTGAAAGGTCAAGGCAGCGGGTGAATAGATGGGATTGCGAAAAGAAGATCGTAAAAGGATTCCAGGTGTAATAAAGTGCAGGGTAAAAATTCCTGTTAAAAGTACAGCGAGAAGGAGAAAATAATAAAAACATTGCATCATAATTTCCACAGCCTCCTTGTTCCATGTCTGCAGGTTGATAGATTTGTCAGGAGAGACGGATGTTACACTTAAACAAGCTGCAGAGAAACCAGATAAATTAAAATGTATGCATTTTATTCCCTCTCTCCTAATATGTTTTCTTCCTTTTTTCACTGAAATAATTTAATTATTAATCTTTTTAATGCCAAAGAAGGAGATACATATATTTGATTGCTGGTACAAATTACTCATTGAGTAGCATTTATCATTAAATTAAGACAAAATAATTTAAAAGAAAGAAAATCACTGCTCTGTTTATTATGATTTTCTTTTCTAAAATAGCTCACGGTCAGTCAGAACAGATGGAAAATGACTGAAGATTCATCTTCAGTCAGAATCTCAGTACAGAATCTGAGTTTTGCCTCAGATTCTGTACTTTGACACAACACACAGCCAAGTTTCAACCTAGTTTGGCTGTGTTTAATGTTGTCTAACTGGAAGGTGAACCTCAGAAAGAAAGACCACTGCAGAGCATGATGCTGCCACCACCATGTTTTACAGTGGCAACAGTTTCCACTGTGATGTTCAATCACCTTCTCCCACGTTTTCTTTCTTTATGTGATTTTCTTTCAGCAACTACTTTTTTCTTACCATTGTTCCATAAATGACAGGTTTTACAGTGTTTGTGGTTAATAGTTGCCGTCCCGTTTCCTCTGACTCTTTGTGAAAGCAACTCATGCAGCAGCCGAAGTGCACAGAAATAAGATTCACTGAATGCAAAAGAGTCTCTTTATGCAAAGAAGGACAAGACTGAAAGGCAACTATGATTCACAAGGTTTCTAGTGTTAAAGGTATACTTACCAGTATGTGCAATTCTTATGGGAAATTAAATAATTTATGATGGATTGAGGTAAAACAATTCAGGCTTTTCAGAATAAGAGACAAAACATCTCAACACACACTGGAATTAAAACATTACTAAAGTGCATCAACGTTTAATTTTTAACTGCACCTTTTCTTTTACATTAAAGGTAAAAACAGTTTGGAAATTCCCAGAATGTAGCAGGAGTATCCTGTAGTTGATGAAGGATGTTGATGCACATTTGTATCATAAAACTTTTTTATTATGATTAATATTTCTAGGCACCATCTGGTGATGTTTTTTCCCCCCCAAATCTGACATCTGCAAGAGCAATTTAGTGGTCAGAACTAATGCATGGAGACCATAAGGGAATCATGATGTATAGAAATGAGTGGGAGAAGGCCCATTCCCAGCACAGGCCAAGGCAAACCACTTGGAAGCAGGATTAAACATGGGAATTCTGCCAATACTTCATTAGACAAATTAACAAAAGCTAATTTGCAACGTCAGCTGTCAGTCAATACAACGATTTAGCATTTAATGTAATGCTCACCTATTATTTACTTAATTTAAGTGCAAATAATAAAAATAGTGAACTATAAACGTCTTGTAAGAGTCTCATTCTCTTGATAAAACGATTAAACTATGTTATTTTAACATAATATTTCAAGGACTACACTGGGGAAAACTATTATCATTTTCCTAGTATAAACCAGTAAGAGAAATAAATTGGCACTGAAATGACGACAATAACAAGTCAAGAGCAGTTTCTGGTAACTGAGCAATTTGTAATTGAGCAAACTAATAAAAGAGGATATGGAAAACATGAACAACCCCGTTAACAGATGATTAAACTAGGAATTTACAGACTAAATACTCTAAAAATCCACGCCTGGAGGCTATTAAAGTGGGCGATGTGGCTAAGCGAGCAGCTACCTAAACCGCACGGAGCAGGTAAACATGTCACCTGACGTTTAATTAGCAGCTGGGGAAGCTCAAGCTGATTGAAACGCCTCTAAAATCAAATCTATATTATCTTGACACCCAGCAACAGATGCTTACACCGTTGAACAGCTCTGTCGATACCATAAGGGGGGGGGGGAAAAGAGGAGCTAGCAGCAAGCGGTTGGTACCACAGCAGCTAATCACAACTAACACGCAAAAAGGGGAGAAACCGGTTGCCGCGGTTAAAAGACGCTTTAATAGGACAACATACCTGCAAATTAACTGGTTTTCCCTTGGGGCAGGATGATAGACGAAAGGTGAGTGAGAGGAGGCAAAATAAAAACACTCTGCTTCCTGTGCTTGTTAGCTCATGGCTAGCTCGGTGGCTAACTCCAGGGACTCTGGTGGTAGCTGTTAGCAGCGGACTGACTGAGCGTCCTGTGGGCTTGGCTCTGTCTGACAACGCCCGCCCGCCAGGGACACTCTCCCAGCTCTGCGTTTTACTTTTGAATTTAAACTGATTCTTCTGTCTCTAAAAAAAAAATCACTTTATTTTGATGCTACTAACTTTAATAATTTGCTTTAAGCTTATGATATGAAATGGGGAAACATTGGAGAGGCAATAAGATGGCCAAATACTAGAGATGTTGTTGAAAAGTGCTGAAAATTTAATTACACTTTCCTGCTATAAAAGCCAACTCTAGCTGCTACAGTAATAATGTACTGAAAATTAATCTCATTTACCACAGTTGACATTATCTGCCTTGGTTTTCTTTCAGTAATGAAAAAGAATCAGAATTTCTAACTTGTACTGCAAGTGTGCAGAGAAAAGTTGGAGTAACATTTCAGCTTGTCCACAGATGCACTGTAAGGCAATCTATGCTTAAGGCAAACCTTTTGTCCTTTTAATCGCATGTGCATTTAAAATAATAATAAAAAACTGCCTTACAGTTTTGTTGAGTCAGTTTGGGATGGGCCCTTTAACAATAACGTGATGAATCAGGAACTGCTGTGTGGCATGCACTCCCATTAGATCATCCATAGTGGGATACTTGAGCCTTTGTTTGATCACTGATGTGCTTCTGATGTTTACTTAGTCTCACTTGCCATCCACATTAGAATGTAAGGTTATGTAAATGCCTTAGAATAAATGTATTTTATTATAGAATCTCACACTCAAACTATTTAAGTGCATTCAGTGAGAAATACAACCTCAGTGAGAAATATTTCTTGTGAATAAAGTTGCCAGTTCTGCACTTTTACTTCCATCACTAATTTAAAATGTAGAACATGTGCTAGTGTGTTATTGTCGGCAATAAACACGGTCATAAAAATGAGCCAATAGCTAAGTGCAGTTGAGGTTCTGTGATGCTGTGGGACTGTTTCTTTTCGACTAAGCCCTGGGAATGTACGTGACTGGGTTAGGAAGTCTTTGAACTAAGCTAATAAAAATGTGAGTGACTCCACTAGAAAACTGAAAACGAGTAATTATACAGGGTGATGATCCAGACTACATGGCCAGTCAACAGAGAAATGGCTCATGGGACACAAATTTAACCTTGTTCTGTGACCATCCCAGTCCCCACATATTAAAATATTTTTTTAAATGTTGTGTAATGCAGAATGGTGGAACAGGACTCAGAACTTGAGAGGTATAGTGTGTTTGCCAACAATATGATATAAAAGTTTAAAAACAAAGGGTTGAATGTGCAAATGTTTATTATTCAGTCCAATCATAATGTTTTTAAATATACTAAAGCTAGTCTGGCCATTGCCTTCCTGCGCTGTTCTGCTTGATTCAAATCTCTCTTACAGCTCAGTTTGGGTTTTCTTCTGTGTACTTGGATTCCCTTCAGTATTATTTCTACCAGGCTAATCAGCGAACAGAAGAAGTTGTGAATGATATTGATTTTCTGTGTTGCTTTAGAATTGTAGTCTGCCTGTATTTTTATTAATGGCAGCAGCGTAATTGTACAAAGCCGTTCGGTGTTGGCCACACTTCAAAATGTTGAACAGCCATTTTGTTCGGATAGGCACTTCTCTTTTTGCAGTGAAGGATGGTTAAGGTTAGCTATGTTTATAGCCAACGTGTTGAACCGTGCGTGAGGAGGCGCGCGCCAACTCCGCTCACACGCGTTGGCGTCGCGCGCTATCTGGTCACGCACTAATGAATACTGGGCACGTTTCGCGCCCCATTCACAAAAAAAATGGACGATTACGAAGGCGCTCTAGTAGAGCAGGTCCCTTTGCACTGTCATTTATATACACCCTTCTTTGAGGACTCATTTTGAGTCAATAACAAACACGATCTTTTCCTGTAAGCTTCAGGAAACTGGCGCATTACATACGTCACGGACAAACGTCAACGATTGGGTAAAATTTAAAACTTCAGCAGTGTCTACGCCAGGGGCGGTAATGCACCGACTTTCCTGTTTGTCAATTGCCAAAAAACATAGAAGAAGAGTCCACGCCTCCAGGGAACAAAAGACCCAGGCCTAGACCTTCTGGACGAAGCAAAGTGTCGGGTAAGGGGCCTGTCTTTTTTACCTGGCTACCACAAAGCTAACCCGCGTGCAGAGAGTCTGTAAGTAGAAGACGGTTGATTTCTCTTTAGAGTTTTACGGGTGGAGCCCTCAGAGAGGAGAATATTTGTGGATTTATTTAAAGTGTAGTTTGGCAGGGGTCAATCTCCAGAGTCTGGTAAGGCAATCTTGATTACTTGGTGGTCTAAAGTGATGTGTGGCCCAAAGGGATACTGCAGCTGGGGCTAGTTATACAACACCGACCAGCAAGGGTTATGAAGAAATTAGATTCTCAACCAAAGGATGAGTTCACAGTATATTTGCCCTTTGTTTAAAACTCTATGTAAAGGATCCTCAGTGTCAATATTTCCCTTGCTGTGGTATCATGCAGCTCGTGTTCGTTGAAGGGACGGGCAGATAGCACTAGACTGTTGACACAAGCCTCTCACTGCTGCACAACACGTCCTTTGTTAGGTTTTCACTTCCCTTTGTCCCACAATAGGAGAAATCCATGGATGAATCCCAACCTTGTGAGCCGCTTGTAAGATCTTTGGACAGACTCCAGGAAAAGCTTCATGGTAAACAAGTATTCCAGTGATTGATTTTTCTGCTTTCTTGCACAGTAATATTGGTAACATTATTTTTTTGTTCTTTAATTTTCAGCACCAACTATGAACGACATAAAAGTCAGACTGGAAATGACCGCCAAGCAACAAGGGTAAATGCATTTGGTTGTGAAAGTGCAAACTCAGAGGTGACCGTGCCTTTTCTGTGGCAGCACCCAAGTTTGGAGTGTTCTTCCTTTGGGCCTAAGACAGGCCTCTTCACTCACGGTTTTCAAGTCCCTTCTTAAGACCCCTCTTTTTTTTCTTTGGCATTTGGCACAATCTGAGATTTTTCACTTTGTTTTATTGTGTCTGTATTTTATATTTGATCTTTTCTATTTTATAATTGCATTGTATTTTATGATTGTGTGTATAGCACTTTGGTCCTGTCGGTGTATAAAGTGCTTTATAAATAAAGTTGGTATGGTAACATGGCAAAATAATAAACTTTGTGAGCTGGTGAATAAAAATGTTCACATATCAGATCTAGTGCTCTTGTAGTTGATGAATAATTTATTGTAGTGTCTAACCTTCATTCATATATATATTTTTAGGATGGGTTGTCACTTTACTGAGGCCACCTGCTACCTGATAGCTGACGTTTTCTACCTGGAAGTGTTGCTGCTGCCGTCTGGTGAAGTGCAGGAGGTAAAGGTGGCTGTACATGGAGATCACCCCACTGTAAGCAGACTCTGCCCTTCAGACAATATGAAGCTATCCCTCTTTTTGAATTTTATTCACTAATGCACTAAAATCGCTTTGCAGCCCAACAGGTCTCTTTTGCATCTTCTGAGGTAAGCGATGACTGTATGTTAAATGTGCAATTCTGACATCTTGTCAGCTAAAACAGGCAATTAATCGCAAACAACTTTGGATGACACCAGTTTCAGCCATTAGATGAGTAATTTACCTGCAAATGCTAATTCTCCTTTTTTCTGGATAATTTAAAGGTCCAATAACTTTTCTGATTTTTCCATGAGTCTGGGAGAACTGTTTGCTCAATACGACATTCCTGGAGACAAGTAAGTTTTCCCAAGACATTCACAATTCACTTTTAAAATCTGGAATAGTTACCATTTTGTGAAAGAAAATCAAAAATGTTGAAATCCCTACAATGCCTCTGGAAAGACCTTCAGCAAATATCAGATATGCCAAAGTAAGTAACAAAAAAGACTAACATGGTGATTTTTGGCAGTTACTATTAAAAATAGCAGTAACAGTTTACAATGCTTTTGGACAACTTGAATTAAACTGTTTATTCATTAAGGATGTTTCTTTTTTTTTTTTCTTTTTTTTTTTTCTTCTAGTGAACCAGAGTACTTTGAAGCCCAATTGGGCTTAATAAACAATGGCAAGGTTTGCCTTTCACTGGCAGAAAAACGAGGTACGAGTTGGAACTTTTACAGTAAATCATACACGTAGATTTTTTTTCTTTTTAGGATCTGATTTTTTTTTTTTTTTTTTTATTTCTTCCCAGATTATCCTCCATCTCTTTACTTCTATATAACACCAAATTATTGCCTGAAGAGCTCAGAGTTGTGTAAGTTTCTGATTTCTCAATTCACTGTCTGATCATGCAGCAGATTCAAAGTTGCATCTTTTATTTCATAGCATTTGAGAAATTGTGGGAGTTCAAACCAGTTGTCCAGGCATCCCAGGCTACAATCGGAGTCAGCGACTTGACTAGCAAGCTTCAGATGACGTCTCTAATCTCAGAGCCTCCTCAGCTGGCCACTCGGAGGTCTGTATTTTATTTTAGTCTCTCATTCAGTAGAATAACGGGAAAATCCCAGCTGCTAGTTAACAATAAACCTGCATCTTGGCGCCAGTTGTCCTGCGGTCACTACATTCACAAAGATTATGAGTGAGAAGCTTCCCTCGTGTTTCCTGCTCAAACTGCAGACACCACTACCTGTGCTTTCTCATATTGTGGAGAAAATTGGACAAATCACAGGTTGAGAACTTTTCCTAGAAAAAAATCAAACTTCTTTTTGTTTTCAAAACCTCCACACTCATTCCATTGTTTTTCCAGGCGTGCCTGTACCAGATTGTGACCTCCAGTGGGCACCATTATCCAGGCTTCTGATAAACGCTTCTGCAAGTGCAAAAAGCCCCTCAGAGCCATTAGATGGACAGGAGATCTTTACAGTGGTATGAGTCTGCTTTTACCTTTTATTTTTTTTGGTCAATTTAAATTCTTATGGAATATATGCTGAGGGAGAATTGAAACGTCTTGTCCAGGTTTTTTCTCAGGGTAGGATGCACAGTTATGTTTTTCCTGATTCTTCATGGGACGTTCCCACACAAAAAGCAGCTTTGCTGGCTAGCATTCCTTTCACCCAGCTGGCTCACGTCTCAGCCATGCTGGAGCTGCTGCGTCACCAGAGTGCCTTTAACACCCTGCTGAGGAGCTGCTTGACTCGGAGTGCCAGTCCAGGTGGGAGGATGTTCATGTGGTGGAATTATATCCAACATGTAGGAAGGGATGCTGCCAAGAAGACTTGTAATGCTCTTATTATATTTATGTTGTGTTTTGCTTTATTTCTGTGAAATCCCACCAGATTCAGTGTGTGACCTGCACTTTGAAGTCCGCCCAGAGTCCACTACCAGCATTTCTGTGACCTTCCGTCAACCCTACAGTGACCGTCTTGCCGTCTGTAGGCATTTTTTAAGAGAATTTTATGGGGGGAAAACCCCCCCACTTAATTTAAGTATTCTTCAGGTCTGGATAAGTATAGGAGGAAAATGTTTGAATTTCCAGACTTGATCTCATATGGTTTTTGGTTCCTGCAGGTTTGGTATTTAAAGCCTGTCCTCTGCAGTAATTTCTGTCATAAATTGATAGAGAACATTGTGTTCTATAAATTCAAAAGAACTGTAGTGGGCGAGTTTAGGTTAGAAATACTCTGTTAAGCATTTTGAATCTGCCTTAGCCATTGACATTATTAGATTATATGTAGTGTAAAAGTGCCGTATATTAATATACTACTCCTGTTGCTGCTGAAACTAGTGATTTTTAAATGAAGTGAAAATGACTGAACTCTAAATATGAGTCAGAGTGTGCAACTTTAACAAGAAATTTTTATGAACCACATTAACCTTTTTGCTTCAAAATGTAATGAAAGTTAAAAAAATATATATTAATTGTAACTCTAACTAAAAAATATTTAGTCCATTTATGTACACCTTAAAATTTGTGGGCTAATTTTTCAGAGTGGTATAATTGGAGTCTTAAAGATGACAAGATTGCCAGCTCAGGCTAACTGTCAGCTGCAAACTTCTTTCTGTTTGTCCAACTGAGATTAACATAGTTTCTTTATTGCAACTGAAACATGTACCTTATAACCTCTACAGAACTACTTAGGAAACATATGGACTCATGTGCTTTTCTGTCACCAGTGCTGGTCAACATACCTAATCCCCGTCAGATCATCTGCCAGTTGTTTGGAGAAGGATTTTATGATTCATCTTCTGCCGGACTGGGCGAATACATCTCCGTAGTTATGAATAGGTTTGTTTTGTACTATTGCAGAAATACTCATTTTAATCATTGCTTTCAGTTTAATTCCTTGCATAATACTTGTGTTTGTATGCATGTGTGTATATTTACTTCTTTTTTTTTTTTTTTTTTATCTCAGATGTATGTCCATTCCTGTGGCCATGAGGACATTATACAGCAGGCTCGAGAAAACCACCAGCTACCCCACCACTGCAGTAGCTGAAAACGACCGACTGAGTCCTATGATGGACACCCATGGCCAGTCGCCTGCAGCCTCCCAGTGCACAGCCATGCCAGGTGTTCCTGGTTCAGTTTGCGGTGCTGTATCTGTCTCTGAATCTGAGCTTCATCCTGAAATGAGCGCCACCATGCCTGACGACCCTCACCCATTCGTTCCTTAGTAGCTGCCTGCGTCACAGATTATTGGACTTTATTAAACTGGCCGCTGTGTAACAATTTGAGATGCTGATGGTAGAATCTGTCTCACTATGCATTCCAGTGTGGTAGGGATGGCTGGCTGTAAAGGTTTTTGAGGTCTGGCAGTGGGCCTCAAGAGGGCAGGAAACCAGTTGCTTGTTACCATGTGAGCCAGTAAGTCCTGGTTTAAATGACTATATTGGCTTGGGTAAACCAAACAAATCTGACATTTTTCAGCTTTGAAAAAAAAGAAAACTTTGTTGAATAAAGAAACAATTTGGTTTGAATAGAGAAAAGAAAGCTAGAAGAAATTTTTTGATTACAGTTGAGGACCATCTTGCTTTTTTTGGACTCCTGCCAGGACTTGTACAAATATAGGACAAATGCCTGTAGCCTGTACAGTCGAATAAGAAATGTTTGACTACAGAGGAGACAATGTGATTTTTACAGCATTACAGGTCTTTGCATACAATTTTCTAAACCTACTGAAATGGAGGAGGATTTTTTTTTTTTTTGCATATATTTAGAATATTTTATCCAACTGTTAGTAGACAACTGGCTTTGTCTGTATGCATATCCAATGACCTGTGTGACTGCTATTCATAGAAGCAGCCAAACATGTAGGGTTAGAAATGCTCTCTTCTTTCAGAGGAACCGTGTCCTAGAAATATTTTTGTTCTGACTGGTTGAGAAAGTTCACAAAAGGAGCGCATGGTGATGCTGGATTTTAAATAACTGTCCAAGCTTTTGTAAACCTGGTTGGATGCTTAGTCTAATTAGCATAAATGTCTTTTGTAGCAATTTACTCAGAATTGTAGAAGTTTTTTTTGTAGGGGTCTTGGTGAAGCTTTAAAGCATAAGTAGAATGTACACATACATGGTCAGCTGGTGGTGGCAGTAGTATCATTCTGTTGGGCTGTTTTGAAAATCTTTATTTCAAATTACCATGTAGAATATTGAAACAAAGATATAGGGAAATGTTCTAGTAAACCAATAACAGGAGGGAGTTTAAAATATATTTTCACTATATAATGTATTACAACTAAAAATTAGAATATTAGATCAAATATTGAGCTTCAAAGTTTGACCAGTCTGAAGGATATGATTTCTTATTACTAATACTAATAAAAACTGAAATTACTGTTTTTTTTGTTTTTGTTTTGTGCTAATCAAATAAAGGTTTCATAAATCCAAAGAAATTTCTGTTGAAAGATCTGTTTTTAGTCCAGAACTATTCAAATAATTTTGATCAGACACTAAAGTATCATTAACCACCTGCCATACAAGATTATGGTGTTTCAATCAAAATTGTCTCTATTTGCTATATTTGTGCTCCATAACACTTTACTCTCAATATTTAAAATGTAATTAGGATTGTATACATCTGTAGCACTGAACTGAAGGTAAACCGTTTGTGTTCAGGATATGAGGGATCTGCATATATGCAATCTGCCCTTTTTTTCCTGTACCTAGACCTATAAAAGAAGGTAAGCCCTGAAGGTCCTTTCTGCAGATCTAACTGTTCATTAGTCTGATCTTGTAGTGTTTCGTTGATGAGCGCAGGACAGATGTGTAATAAATGCCCACTCTCTCTTAACTGGACACAAACTGTAATAACTTAAAGGTCAACAATTATCTTATACCTGTGCCATCCCCTCATTCTTTTCACCCTCGGAGATGAGCCACATTACTCCTTTCAAACACGTCTGTAGGTGGAAATTATTGACCAGAATTGTATATACAATATGTAGAACTGTAACTATTTTAAGGTCGCACTCTTAGCCTATTTTAAGGAAATCCTAAAAGGGGGGGGATGGGGGGGAAGCTCTCCTTTCTTGGTCTGCGGTCTCTTTAAATCCCAAACCAGTGGACAGGATCTGCGCGTCCTCACAAAGCCTGTCTGGACTCTCCACTCATCCTGATAAACAGCTGCTTGCCATTTAAGGGGGAACTTCTCAGGAAAAAGAGGAGAGAGAAAAAAAAAAAGTTTTCCTTGGACCTCCTCTGGAATCGGGACTTTTGTCTGCGGATGTTCGGATTTAGAGTCTGCAACGCTGCAAAACGCACCAAATCTGGACTCGCGATTTTTTTATTTTTTTTTTTGCGCAATGCTCCGCCGTCCTCAGTTCAACATCTGGATTAACTATTTGAAGTCAGATCTAACGGCAACAGCAAACTTCAACTTTAAAGCAGCCTGCCTCCTTTGTGTTGTCCTCCGGAGTTCAGCCTCATAAACCCGAGTTCCTGCTCGTAGATTATGTATTCTTTAAAATGGGTGCGAACAATGGAAAACAGTATGGAAGCGAGGGTAAGTGAAGCGATAACTTCTAATCACGCTTTATGTTGAATCTGTTGATTTCATATGTAAGTCTCGGTGTGCTTGGTATGAAAATCCCGTTATGTGCGTGTTTTGTCCCGTAGTAAACTAAAAATAGAAAACCACGCAGTGTTGGTTGAGTTGGAGCTTCTTTATTTTTTTTTCCTCTCCAGACATCCTTAGTTTTCTTGTTCTTTTTCGACCTCTAATGGCTATTTTATTAGATGCAACATTTTTTTATAAAGTCTTGGAAAAAAAAACAAAAACAGAGTGACATCTGCTGGTCGTATCTTCTCATTTTTAAATGTAAAACCTGTTGAACATAAGCGCAACTTTACCTGAATAAATTAACTCCTCTTCATCTTATTTCAATTTCTGACCCAGTTCAAATCCGTTTGCATTCTTCTTTATGAAGTGAAACTGAACAATTGACTGTTGCAGACACTGGCTGTGATATCTTGAGTTCAAATTCAGTATCACCTCACATAATTAGCTGCCTTGGCAGGGCAACACAGTCATCTGTCAACACAACTGCTGCAATTTATGGCCCTTTTTGTTTAAAAGGAAAAACCTTCTCTTGCTGGTTAACTGAAGGTAGATATGGAGACAAAATATTGTGGTTTGGGCACCTTATCTTGACAAGAAACAGTTTCTGAGATTTTTCTTCCCAATCTTAAGGCTTGGAAGCCATTTTATGGATAATACTCACCTCATTTGGTCTGGGGTGTTTTATGTTATATAGGGGAAAAACGTGAGCAGGCTCTAAAATTATTCTAAAATTAAATCGGTTGGCCACTGTGCATCTACTTTGGCCCCAACCTCAGTTCAAGAGTGATTCAAAATTGCTAAAGGCTTATTTTTGTTCGGGGTGAAATTATTATAACAATGAAAAATCTTAAGAACAACAAAATGTCTTTTTTTTCTTTTTCAACCAAACTTATACCAAGTAGAACCACACATATCTGGGGACTGTTAGTGGAAAGCCCATTTTGCTGCACCCAAATTAGCTTTAATTTAATTTATTAAACTTGTCCAAATATAACTGGCATTTTGGAAGAAAGTGATCCAAATCCCGTTTCTAAACCTAAGATCATTTTGTTCAACTGAGCCTTAAATACAGCAAATATGCAAAAATAATTTTTAAGTTGTGGATCTATGCAATAATTAACCCCTTTTCTACTAGAAATGAATACCAGGCTGCTTTATTTGCTTGATTTCAGTTTTTAATTCATTTTCTTTTCTTGGCCCATGAGTACTTTTGGTCCGATGATTTTGACAAAACGTCTGGTCAGCCCTGATTTACGGGCTGCATGGTGGGGCAGTTAGTAGCACTGTAGCTATGCAGCAAAACGAACGTGGAGAAGGCAAAACTGTGGATCTTGGATCTTGTAGATCCGCCTTTAGCAACAGCTATCTCAACGTTTTTGCATTTTAGCGTATCTTCATCAGCCTCTCCCGTCGTTGTGGAGGAAAGTTTCCCCACTCTTTACTTTTCTTCAATGACTTTACTTTTCCATGACTCAAATTCGTGCAAACTGTAACTGTCAGGTAGGTATTTTACTCACATGCTTCAGTGATGGCAAAATAAGCTCAAATCAGCACCACTTCACCACTGTGTTTAAGTCTCTGTGCTGATGTGTTTCGTGTGGTTTCCTCCAAATATGGAGGTGTTCACTACGCCCAAGCACCTACACTTTGGAACTGAACTCTCAACCCTTTTAAACAAGTAATATTTGTTATATAACATGCTATAAAAGTCCTATGTAACATCTGGTATTAGGTGTCGATGAGATAAACTGAAAGATTTTCTCCAGTCTTTGAATTATGGTCAGATATCTTCACTTTGGTCAGTGCGATGTCTTCACTCTGTGTCACTGCGGTGAGACAGACCTGTGTCGTCCAGATCTACAAACATACTTCTGCTTCTGACACATTTGCTGATTATCAGTTTAGTTCATTTGATTAACAACAAATGCACTAATCCACTTTCAGAGGATTCCCTCTAAATTCTTCTAAAAACAAAATAAGCAGAATAGACTTCCCTCAACCTTCTTTTTTTTAGTTTTACTTAAACTTTGAAAGTATGCAGTCTCTTGCAGAATAGCTAATGATGGAAAACCATCTTTATGTTTATTAGTTTTGTGATAAGAGGATTCCTGCAGCTGATTAAATGTGGTGATGTGTGCAGCATCAAAGATTAGAGCTGGGATAGGAAATATGAGCAAAAAAGTAATTATCAAATATTTGAAGGTAAATCAAAAAATTTAAACATCTTTGGAAATAGAAAAATTAATATATAAACTGTCCAATTCCTACGACTTTTTTTTAATATACAGAAATGCAACAAACTCAAACTGAACTTGACTTAACTTTATTTTTATCAAATTGCTGTCATCTGTCATCATCTCATACCATAAGATGATTACATCTCTTCCACGTGGCTTTAATAATCCTGGAATATCAGCTCAGATGGACAGTCTGTGTCATCTTTAGTACCATAAATAACATTTCACTAACATTTTGGGCATAGCATATTAAAGTCACCGTCCAGTGCAGCCAAATGCATTATTTCTGGCCCCAGAGCAGTGACGTTTGTATAAATAACATTCCAATGAGCTCTCTTCCAAAGTCAATAAGTTCAGAGAAATGCCTGAACCTCGTGATTAAAAAAAACCCCAAAACATGTGGTCCTTCTCTACCTTTGATTTTATCATGTTAAGCTTCACCAGTTGCTTTTCTAATTGAGTTGAAGTTGCTCTTTTAGCTCCGCAGAAGGGATTCTGCTTGAAAATGCGATTAAACCAAACCTTTGTATGTATTTAATATCAAATAAATAGATTTACAATGAAACTGAGATCCTTGTTTAACTGAGGAGACAATTTGAAATTGTATTCTAATAATACATCATCAGAAAAATTATATAGGCACCATTTAACATTGGGAACAGCATTAGTTTACTCTTCAGTAGACATTTCTGTGGTTACTATACTTTATCTGAAATAAATACAACTCAGAGGTACATCAAAATACAAGCTGCTGGTTTTTAGTTTGATGCTTTTAATGAATAGATCATAGGTTTTTATTTAACCTGTCAATGATCAACCTGAGCCCATCAAGGAAAAACTGGCCAATTAATGGCTGGTGCAGTGGATATAACCTAAACTTTACATGATTGTAAAATCAACACACATCTTTTTAAATGCTTCAATAATTGATGTTCATCTCTAGCAGTTTAGATAAAGATCCAGATGTTGTGTGATGGGAAGATTTATCTCACTAAGAAAGATGAAACGCATTGAGAAGATGGAAAATCCACTTCTTCCAGACTCGCTCGGACTGATTGTTAGACTCAGCTCACGCTGATTCACTCTTCCTCACTTTAGAATAGGAGGGTAACAATAAATTTAGCTGAAGGAAATGAGGCATTACATGGTAGTGGGTGTACAAGAACTATAGCAGTATTTACTGTTTTCATTATCATTGACCCTTACTAAGAACTGCTGTAGGGCAAGTGTTTCAATTAATGGCTGGTATGTTAACATTAGCTTAGCTTCTGCATGCTTTTTTTTTTATCTATTAAAAATATAGTAATGGTTTAACATTAAGCCTTGTGGTTAGAGGATGTTTTAAAGAATATGTAAGCTGGGCAAAATATCAGCTTCATGTTAAAACGATTTAAGTAGTTTAGATTTTTTACTTCAAATTAGAAGCTATAAATTGAATAGCAATTCAGTATTGTTATTTACAGATATATGTCTTTTTTTCATCATGTTTACAAACCACTTGCCTTCTCTGTCACTTTGTCACCTCTTCTTGGTTCTATTGGGTTCACAAGACTCTAACTCTAACCCTGGAAATGATTCAAATATGGATTCATACCATTTTTGCCCAACCTCTTGGAATCATGATCACTGATCTTAAGTGACCCCCCAAGGAAGGCCTGCAGTGCTTTAGATTCCTGTCAAAGTTCTTCTGGAATAATCCTGGTAGGCTAACTACTCCTGTTAAGGTCCACCTCTGCTCCAAAGTATCTCCATTTTCAGATAAAAGTCTTTGCTGTGGTGTCCAGGAGTCCCGCAGTGTTTTAAAGCTGCAGTACGTAACTTTTATTTTTTTTTAAAAATGTTTTTTTTTTGTTTTTTTTTTACATATTTGTTAAAACCTTCACCATTTTGTGGCAGTATAAGACAGATAGTCTGTGAAAAGATCAAACTCCTCCCTGAACTATTATTGCAGTCTGAAGAAATGCACCACTCCCGACCAAAAGCAACAAACCAGAGCCAGGATGTCATTGTGCTGTCAGTCAACCTTGTGAACATGCTGCTAAATGTTCTAATGATCTAGAAACAACATACTATTACAGGAAAACCATTTATCTGCTGTCATCGGTGGCCAGGCTAACTAGCCTTAGCATTCACGACAAACTATGATGACAGGGAGAAACTATTTCATAGCAGAGAGCAAAGAGAGTAGGGAAGATGCAGGCATGGGAGTGATTGACAGCACTAAGACCCGCCTTCTGGCTTTGATTGGTTGTTTCTAGTTAGCACTGGGAGACTAACATACTATTACAACATAGTGACAGTTTCAACAAATATGTAAAAAATATTTGTTATAAAAGTTACACACAGCGGCTCTACATGGCTTCATAGCACTTTTTAGTGGGTTTATCTGGATATTTGACCTTTCCTCTTGGCAGCATCACATGTTTGTTTTTTTATTGGTTGGATTCCTGGCATGGCCTCCCCCTCACCATGATACTGCCACCAAAATACGTGAGCATTAGTACAGTATCATGTTGAAAATCCTCATTCTTCTTCTCACTTTGGTCAAACGGCGCCATCTTTGTCTTGTCTGATTATAAAACTTTTCAATTTTAAGATCATCTGCTTTAATTATTTTACAGAAGTATAATTTCTGCTTCAAAATCCACAAGAGCTGTGCTTCTTATTTACAAGAAGAGAATTCTTCAGGGGTTCGGTCCACATCTGTTTTCAAGTCTATCTCCACAATTAATTACACACTGGTTACAAGTATGCAGCAAACCATCCACAAGGAAACAAGCAAAACCTTTTCCAAAACTTTTTTTTTTTTTGCCCCCCCAACTAAAAACAAAACAAAACAAAAAACAAGACAGCCAAACAAAACACTAAATTATATATATTTTTTTCAGCCTGAAGTTTTCTTGGGGGCGTTTGTTTCATATGTAGGCATTTGCATTCTTCTTGTACATTTTGCTGTGTCTTTTGTGTTCATTTCTTGTGAGCTTTATTAGTCGTAATGTGCTTTTGACATTTTTTCTGCACCCTTCAAATGACTACTTCTTTCAGGAAGAGTTTAATTCATGGAAGTGACTGTTCTTTGGGCATCGCTTCTTGCAAACAGCTCTCCAGCCTGCCGTGCGCACTGAAGGCCACAAAGCTGCTTTTAAATCCTGACAAAGGAACGAAACGCCAAATGCAACATTCCCAAGCATGCAAAAAGTAGCCTGCAGCCACCACTCCAACAGCAGAGGCACTCTTTCATAGTGATATCCCTCTGTCCTTAACTTCTATAGTCATTACAAAGAAATTTTAACCAAATATCTATAAAGACAAACATAACTCATACAGAAAGACTTAGGAATTCATGTTAACTCAATGAAACTGCTTTGATGTGGCAGTTTAGAGAAGAGACCGTGACCTAAGAAATATGCTGCGGAAGAGCTGTAGTCATTTATTAAATGCTTTTGTCTTCCTCTGGAGCGTTTCCTCAATCGTCCTGTGTGGAAATGAAGACCGGGCAGAGGTTGCAGTGGACTTAGATCCTCCTCCAAATATATAAAAAAACCCCAGATACTTAGTTAAACAGAGCAGCCCAGACTTTGTGCATGTGCCAAGAGGAGATATTTATCCTCGACTGAGCAACATAAACGTCATAAAAGCAGAGACTGATGGCTTTTCTCGTTTCCTTACACTTGAATTGTACTAAGGTTGTCATACAAGTGGAATTATGTCTGATGGACTTGAAAAGCTTGTTTTCTTACAGAAAAACAATAACTTTCAGCAACTGTTGGGCACAGATTTCCTAAGATTAGTGATGCTTAAATCTGAAAAAATCTACTTGTCTTCTTAGCTGTCAAGCTAAAGTCCATTTGTTTTTCATTTCTGCAGGTAAAGGGAGCTCAAGCATCTCCTCTGACATAAGCTCGAGCACAGATCACACACCAACTAAGGCCCTAAAGAATGTGGCTACCACTGAAGGTAAGGCATCTGGTGCTCATTAACCAAACTGCCCTCCCTTTTTCCTCCTCTTCTTCTCTCCTCCTCCTCGTGCGCTGCCTTTTTTGGGACAGAAACCTGTGTGTTCCCTGGTTCCAGCTCCCATCAGAACCAAGAAAATGTTTCAGAAGATGGAGGAAAAAATACACACAGTTCTGGCTCCTCATAGTGAAAGAATGCTTATCTAAACTGAGGTTGTATCAGGCTCAAAGTGCTGCCCGGCAGGGAGGGAGGAGCACGGTTGCAGGAGAGGTTTTCTCTTTGTTGTTGTAAAGATGAAGACAGTCTAGAGAGTAAATATGAGGTTGAGGAACTTAAACTTCACTCGGTTAGGTCTCCGGTTTCCTCTTTTCTCTTCATAATTTTCTCTTTTCTTACCCCAACAAAATGCCAAACCACAGATTGCCTTGGAAAAGTATTAAAACCCCTAAATCTTTTGCAAGTCTTGCAACCACAAAATAATTTTTTTTTGTTGTTCTGGTGGTCCATATTTGTGAACAGCTTCCTCAAAGCATGGCGCTACCACCACTGTGTTTTACAAAAGATAGGGTGTGTTCAGGGGGATTACCATACATTTGATCCCTTATTTTTACTCTCGCAGTAAAAAGTTATGCCCTACTACTCTCCAAAATATGGTTCTGCTCAGTATGCATGAGTGTCATACTTGGGTATGACACTCAGCCCGTATCAGCAGATACTGGTTGCGTGAGTAACAGACCGAACTGATGAAATATCTTCTGCTCCTGTTTGAATCCTGGGTTCTGATGTTCATTCTTTCTTTTTTTGTGGGTAAAACCAACGCCCTCAGCAATGCAGACATGCCCCAAAGAAGGCAGTGATGTCAAAGTCACACTGCTGATGGGCAAAGTCACCGATTCATTCCAAGAGTATAAAAACATTTTGTGAGCAGTGACATCTTAACTAAAAATGCTGATTTCACCACAGTTGCGTCTGTGCTGTGTCAAATATTATGGAATGTTTGCTGTAAATTATCCTTACTTTCAATTTTCATCCATGAAGATATTATTGATTTTCAATCTGAGCAATTATATGACAAAATGACTCTTGCTCAAAGTTATGACTTTGTTCAATTGATCCTTTGTGTTTCTTTGTTTGTTAGTGTTTTCTAATATATTTCTGAGGTTACACTGATGAATTTTAATTTGGGGAACTGAAGTAAACAAGGACGGATAAAAGTTTTTGGGATTTTTGCTTGTTAAAAAGCAAAAATCCCATGTGATATCTTTGTTTGTATATCACATAAATCCTTAAACATTTGTGGTTTTAACTTGACAAACTGTGAAAAAATTCAGTTTATTTGTAACAAACATTTCATTAGGAGGCATTAAGTTTCAAAACTCAATGTCACTGATCAGTTCTGATTGAAAGCTTCATGCAGTTTCCTCCGGCTGAGCCGTGACTCATTGCCTGTTTTCCTCACTCATGCACATACAGAGCACACTCACCCTGCTGCTGTCAGCCATTGTCATCACCAATCTCAAATTTGCTCTGGCACGGTGAACGTAATATTCCTGTGGTTTGGCGCTGCCCACTCAAAAACAAATAACAGCTAGAGCCTTTGTTTATAACCGTCGCTCGGCAGAAAGATACAAGGTGTTTCTCAGGGAGCAGAAGTTAAGGAGTGAAGAGGAAGAAAATCCCTGGCAAACTCACAATGCATTGGCTGTTTTTAGTTTTACACTAGAAGTAAGAGGCTACTTCACCCGTTTAACCTTTACGATTCAGAGTGAACAGAATCCGATCATTACCGCACGTTTAGCTCGTCTGGAAGCGCTGACTCATTCAGATTTGTTCACCTAATGGAGCTTGAGGAAATAAACCCAGGCAGTTGTGTAATTGTCCTGAATATGTCTCCTCTGAGCACAACCTGTGCAGATACGGGCTGAGTGAGTAACAGACCGTAGACAACTGCATCCAAACCATAATTCTCAACTGTGTTTTGACTGAAATTGTTATTTTTTTCTCCATGCTAAGTGGGAGTAATTACATGGTCTACAACCACCACAGCCACAGTGAAATCCCCCCTCCTTAGAAAGACACGCACACACTGAGCGTGCACAGGCACAAGCGCACACAGGCCGTGCCGACCCCTGTACGGATACTCGCTTGCAGTGGCAGATCAGGCAGCTCTGGCCCACACGGTCCTGTGGTCCACTAAACTAATCAGGAAGCAGTCTGGGCTGTTTCCCCACCACACACTGGGAGTATTCATACCGTCCCAGAGCTGTACTACGGCCACCGCTGCTCTGATTCGGTCTGCTTTTTATCTCAGCATCAAGCATCACGACTTAATGAGACTTTTTCTGCTGCCACTGTATTTAACTGAACTGGAACCACACACGTCAGGCGTTCAAAAACAACAAGTGATTCTAAAATATTCCGTTAAAGTTAACAAATCAGTAATCCGATAAAGAGAAACATTTCTAATTTATCCAGCACAAGTTGGCGCTGCTACAGCCACAGGTTTTTGATTATCGGCCAGCAGGCGTCGACTGGTTTCTGATTCATGATAAACAACTCTGTTTTAAACAGTTGCAATTTTTTCTGCAGTGTAAAATGTTTTATTGGCATCAAGGAGTGTGCAGATTTTTCTCTGCTAGTGCAACACATAGAAGAGAACTTCTTGACCCATTGCATGCAAGCCATCAGTCATTTGTGTATGTGTAGAGTGGCACCCTGGTATCCGTGGGGGTTGGGGGCAACAGCTGTCCTTGAACTGTTAACGTCCACAAATATTTGAGACCCCCCTCTAAAAACATGTCTATTTTAATAGTTCACGCACTAAACATTCTCAAAATGCGTTATTACACACAATGGAAATCGCCTTAGCACTGTTACAGAAGCTAACATCTACAGTCTTCTGTATCTCCGTTCTTGGGGGAACGGCAAGAAACTAAATGTTGCTTCTGAATTGGCTGCTTTGCAAACACCAGCCTACAGCGTGTCAAATCGTGTTGAGCCCAGGCATTTCGTTTTGAATATTTTAGATATGCTGCACAAAAAAAATCTGTGAATTTGTGAATTTTCCGCTTATAATTAAGAGCTACGTTATACAGAGAATTTCATAAATAGGCAGGTCTCCCTTCACCCAGCTGCTGCTGTAAGCTGTTAGTCAGCTAAAAAAAATTACAACATTCAAAGGGTCAATTTCATGAAGGAGAATTTTTTTGTTGTTGTTTTTTCCCCCACATCTGATCAACAAGTCATATCAAACATGCTAGCTTTCGCATAGCACTTCAAGTCACATGTATCTTCAGTAAAAGTCACAAAGCTTTGCATGTTTTCGGTGATGCTATCAGAACATGACAACAGATTTTTATAACTAAATCCTTGTTGAAGCTATATACTTTCCTGCAGAAACTCCGGTTGAGATAAAATATTTGTTGCTAACAAGAAAAAGAAAGAAAGAGGGACACGATCAGAATTGTAAAGTGGAGCATGTGGTATTTTGACTGAGAATGAAAACATCCTCAGTGATAGGTTTCAACACAAGAGGTATTAGCAGTTTGTTTTTGTACTGGCTTTTGTCCAGGGTATACTTTTCTTAGATTTTAATTCAAGTTTTTGTTTTCTTACTTTGACAACATGCTGTTTAAGCTCAAAATTATCACTATCAAAATATTACACCAGTCTGTGTCTGTTGGCCAACAAACTGCCATTTTTTTTAAAATCACAAGTTCATTCCTTGGAATAGCGTTGCAGCTCTTTTGGAGACATATTCATTCTCTACCAGATATTCATTGACATTCTGAGTATATTATGATTCTGTGTGGTGAAGGGAAGCAGAGACTTGGACCTTGCGGTGTCTGTTTTGTGAAGTTTATCTAATTACCGAGTGAAATAGCAGTCTGGTATTAACAGCATGCAGCCACAAGTAATCCTAGAAGTTCAAATTCAATTTTACCTTCTTCAATATATTATTAGTTTTCTATGCCTTTGGAGGATATAGTTTTAGTAGCCACTGTGTCTAGGATTCCAACCAGAGATGCTGTTAGAGAGAGCATCAGTTTTCATTTTTCTGTTAAAAATAATCTATTCCATGACAATAATTTGAAGGAAAGATTTTCTTTAAGACTCAACAAAAACCACAGTGCTAAGTTATTGGCCTGCATTAATGTCAGTCAGCTAATGAGAACCAGGGCCTGTTGTCTTTCACCAATCCTGCATGCATTCCCAGAAAATCAGTATGAGGAAGTTGCACTCACTCTTCTGTTGAAAACAAACCGAGTCGGGCAGGGAGCTGTGCATTTCTGCTTTCAGTTATTATTTAGGCAAGTTTGAGGCAGCCTGACCTAGTTTAGCTTCCTATTAGCTGCAGACTCAACAGGCACAGTCCTGGACAGTAAATCCTTCCTTTGGGATGAAATTGAGTATTTCTCAGCAGGGGTTACATTTAGACCCTATCTGGGCCTCCGGGATTTGTCCAAGTCAGGGTACCTGAGGAATGCGGCCCAGAGAAAGTGGGAGCCCAACAGGATGTTGTGTGGTTTGACATTTGTAGGCGGTTTTGTGTCAGCTGGAGACTTTGTTTAAATTTTAAACACTGATGTAACACAGACCCCGTGTGGGTGTTGGGCACCTCAGAGGAAACGTTTGAGGTCAGTTTCTTCAACCGTTTGTAGTGGCACCAGGAAGGTGGGAAGCAGAGGGAACAATGAACAGGCCGACTTCCTCTCTGGAGTCAAGGACCAAAGAAGCAGTGATAACGGCGACACGGAAAAGCTTCCCTACAATCCCAACCGAGCCATACGAGTCTGCACAGATATATATGGAGTTGAGGTCAGATGTTCACATATGCTCGTCCATTGAGCTTATTTTGTCTTTGTTTTTTTGGTCTAGGTCAGGGGTCGGCAACCAGCGGCTCCGGAGCCACAAGTGGCTCTTTAGCGCCGCCCTAGTGGCTCTCTGGAGCTTTTTCAAAAATGTTTGAAAATGGGAAAAGATGGGGGTGGGAAGTATATTTTTTGTTTTAATATGGTTTCTGTAGGAGAACAAACATGACACAATCATTCTTAACGTTTTCCAATGCTATAAAAATTCGTAGAACAAATAATAAATTTCAATATTTTTGTCAACGAAGATTTGCGTCATAGCCTGTGACGTTTCTTCCAGCTGGCCAGGGCGCGAGGCAGGTGGCTGTTGTAAACAAACCGACGTGTGTGTGGTGAACCA
>CAEFZY010073025.1:0-16957 GCA_903066815.1 Brachyrhaphis roseni | reverse complement strand
ACATACCGGTAAAAGTCACTGAGAGCTTCTTAATCTTCCTCCTGAGCACTGAGACGTGTTAAGTTACATTAAACTTGTGTCTTCCTCGACACATATATTCCCCCTGTCTCACTCTTACCTTTTCTGCTCGAGCGCCCCTAGCGACCGTTAAAAAAAAAATCATAAATAAGCCGCCCCGTTGTATAAGCCGCAGGGTTGACAGCATGCTACAAAAGTTGCGGCTTATAGTCCGGAAATTACGGTACATATATATGTCTGATCTGTTCTTGAATATGTTCAGATCATGACATCATGGGTTGCATTTTAAGACCCCCAAAAATTTAAAAATAGCTCACAGAACATTTAAGAGTAACAATAAACAGAAATCTGTAAGGAAGATTTTTTTTAGCCTGATATATTGAGAAGCTTGAGGTCATGTACTTCCTATTTTGTATTCATTACTCCATCTCTGTTACTGTTAACTGGAAAGATATAAAGAAGGTATATCTATTATAATTTGTATTTTGAGTTTACTCAAACCTAATCATGAGACCTTCAATTCTAATGAGCTGCCTCCTTCAAAGGGTCACACCTGATTGGAACCTGAGCTTTTAATGAGCCGCGGGGGGGAAACCAGAAACAGAAGCCTGCTAATGCTTAAGTTTATCATCTCTAGTAAGAGTGACATGTATGTTTTAGGAATGTAGGCAGAAGCAAAAATCAGATACGAGAAAAGCTACTGGAAAGACATGCAAACTCCACACAGAAAGTCTCCAGTTAGTGTTTGACAGGAACAGGAACATTTAACTTGGAGGTGTCAGTGCACTCTGCCGGTGTGCAGATTAGCAAACCTGTAGCTGTTTTCATAGAAAAGAAGCCGATTTGAATGAAATGAAATGTAATACCTGCTTGAAAAATATTTGTAAATGTTCAATACTGCTCCTCCAGAAAAAGTTCAAACTTCCTTCTTCTGGTTTGTGTTACGCTGCGACGCTGTCCTCAGAGTTCACTGACCCTCTCACTGAGGGTCTCCAGCTCCTCCTCCTGCTCATGGTAGCGCTCCATCCCTGGATCAACATCGTTCAGAGGACCATTCATGAAATTCGAGGGGTAGTCAAGGCCGCTGAGCTGAGCGTGATGGAGCCAACGAAGGTCATCGCTCTCGTGGGTGATGTACCGCTCGTTCATTCGACCCTCTAAATTCCTCAGGTCCAGCCACATCTGATAATCCTAGAAAGAAAAAACAAACACACCTTAAGATTAAATGATTTAAAACTAATTTGATCTTTTGTCATAATGCAACTAAAATATCAATGGGTGGAATAAAAATCTATATCTTTGTGTACTAAAGGAAATAGTAGTGAATGTGATGAGATGGAAAGATGAAGTATGCACTTTGATAAGTTTCGGTAAACATTTAATGGGTAGAGACTGTTCACTGTTTTTTTGATAATATCAGACAGGAAAATGAGTTCATTTTATACAAATAAAGTTGTTCAGCTTAAAGTGTCATTTCCACACTTCTGTGAGTTAGAAATAAATATTTCGGAATGTCAAAGGAAAAAAACCCCAGCAACAATTAAGTCATAACTGACACATAACAGGCCTGCTGGACTATTAATGGTAAACCGTTTTGTGGTTTAAGAGGTTGTTGTTAGTTACGAGGTCTCAATTCAAGATGAGTTTTTTTTAAAGCAGTCAGAGCTTTCACTTTGTAGCAGAAATATGGGACTTTTATAAAAATATGTTAACATAGTTATTAAAACTGCCTCTGGGTGTTTTACTTTGAATATGAAGTAAAACACCTTTTTACTTTCATGTAAAAGTTTAATGATCTGATTTTCTATAACATATCTAAAACATTACATCACATTATCAACTGCATACTTTTTTTTAAACATCAAATAGAAATAAATAAATAAAGATAACACTAAATAATGCACAAACATTGTGGACAAGTGTAATTTGTATTTCTATCACCAAAACACACAATTCTACAATCCTTATGAAAATGGGTCTGCAGGTAAAACAGACACACAAACTGTCCACTAGTTGATTATGTTAGGCTCTGTATTATGCAGAGCAGCTCTTCTTCTGCTCATTGAAAACTGGACATGTTATTTGAAAAATGTGTTTCATAAAATCTTTGTTTAGTGTGTTGTAAACTCAGTGTAGTACCAAGTTAAGATGAAACATTTATTTACTGTACAACTCAGCTATTTTCTTTTGAAGTTTTTAATTGGACAAATTGAAACACTATAGCATATTACATATAATTAAACTCACCCATAAACACACAGTAACACCCAAACAAAAAATACAAAACAATAACAACCCCATTCATTTTTTTTTGTTAAATGATCACTGTAAAAGCTTTGCAATGTGTTTTCTACCTGCAACCAAGGGTGACTGAGAGTCTTGTCCACACTGTACCTCTTCCTCATCTTCACCTGCAGGAGGTTGTTGATCAGGTCGATTGCTGCAAGGAGGGGAAGAAAGCAACAGAACCAAAGTAAAGATGGCTGCCAGTTTTTTTTTTTTGTCTCCAGCTGGAGTGTTTTCCTTCACTGTGTCGAATAAGAAGTTCATTTACAAAGCAAGACAAACAAGCTTCAGTCTTTATTAACAACAATTGTTAAATCCAGAGCAAGAGAACAATTGTTTGCACGTTTTCCAGTGATTGTAAATTTTCTGTAACACATGTTTTGCTTTGCATTGAAACACTTTAGAAAGAAAATGAACAACTTAAATAATAATAGAGCGTACACAAGCATGATTGACACCTTCCTCCTGACTCTGATTGGTTGTTTCTGACCAGGAGCAGTGTATTCCTGAAGATGGCAGTAGAACCACAGGGAGGAGGAGGAGCTTGACTTTTTTCATAAGTTATCTTCCTCATCATATACTGTCATGACATACTGACAGTTTTACAGTGTCACTGATAAGATAAAACCACCAACATCATTTAAAAAGATCAACTACTGCGGTTTCTTTCTGTGTACACAGAAGCTTTAAATAAATATTTCTCACAGAATACTATAAATGCAGAGTGTTGCTGTTTTCATCTGTGGGAACTGGGTCAAACGCTGGTGCCATGTTGTGACATAATCAGGGTAAGTCAAACCGTAAACAACTGAGGCTGAATATACAAGAAAGGTGTGAGGATTTCAGCACAAATTTGAGAGATTTATCTGCAGTTTGGAGGAAGAAGCTCAGATGGAGAGATAAAGAAGAAGGAGCTGCTTCTACTGAAGGACTGCAACACTGTTTACTGAGGCTTGTTGTTCAGGAAACAACGATGACTCCAATGTTTCTGGGGAGGAAGGATCCGACGGTGGAGGTTTAGAGCTGAATATCTGTCGCCTCCAAATCACTGAATGCCAATATGTACATAATTATTACTCTTCTTTAATTCTGAGGTTTCTATATTTAGTACAAGAAAGTTTATGAAAGTGTTTTCTTATTGAATTTGATGGTTAAATGATTTATTTTGAATTTTAGCAGGTGTTTTACAGTTAATGTGCTGAAACTAATACCCAAAATGAAATCCTGACCAATTTAATAGGCTCTCCATGCAGGTAACTGACCTACATTTTATTTCATTTAAATATTCAAAAAGTTTAACTTTCACCTACTTTTTATTTCCGTCTATAAGTTGTAATGTTGTGTGGGCAGGAGTCTTTCTTTAACCTGATATTTGGACATGCAGATCTATTGTTCGAAGACTTTCTCCTGACATTTAATCTGGAGGAGCATTGCCTGCATTTACTTCTAAACAGCACCTTAAGTCACTCTGTCAGGGTGAGGGGGAGGATGAAGAAGTGCTCGGGGTTTCTGGCTGAGGAGGGAGTGAGTCACTGATAAAACAGTCTCAGTGTCAACTTGACAACTTCAGTTAACAGACAGCGTGGACACATGTAGAGACATCGACATGAGTCACCGAGCCGCCCGGAGAGGCTGCAGCAGACTTTACAGACATGGCGAACAATAGCAGGGCGAGGCTGGATTAGTTAGCTGTAAAGTGTGTCCAAGAATATGACTGCAGTTTTTTTCTCGTTTGGTAGTCTGCTGGCATGTTGCTATAACAACTGGTGGGTTTCAGGTGGGTGATGTGAACCTTGAAGCTGAAGTATGAAACTTTTATAATTTTTTTATATGTATTTGTTGAAACTGTCACTTTGTCATGACAATCTGTGGGAAAAAGCGGAGCTCCTCTGCCTACTCTAAGTGCTAAAAGAGCCAGGAGGCAGGTTGTAGCGCTGCCAATCACCCGCTGTGTGGCGCTGCTCATCCCTCTCTCCTCTTTCCCTTCTTGCTCTCTGCTGCCCTGCAGCTAGTATAGCATGTTGTGAATGCTAAGGCTAGTTAGCATAGCCCAGGATGGTGGCAGATAGACAGTTTTCCTGTGATGATGAGTTGTTTCTCCTCCATTGCCACATTTAGAGTACAGAGAGTGATTGACAGCGCTAAGCCCCTCCTGCTGGCTCTGATTGGTTGTTTTTGGTGGGAGTGGTTAGTTTCTTCAGACTGCTACAGCAGATCAGAGGTGAGCAGAAGGAGATTGATCTTTTCACAGATTATCTGTCTCATAACAATAAATATGTAAAAAATATATATTTTTATAAAAATTTCATTCTTCAGCTTTTAGGTTTGATAACAAATACATCTAAAACAATTAAAATGTGATGAAAATGTTAAATATTTTCTGTGATTAAATCTCATTCATGTTCATTCATATTCATGAATTTTTTTTCTCCCTGTCTAAAGTTAAATTTGACTAAATCTGAATTTTCATTTTATACCTTCTGATTTTCTCAGTAGTTTTTATTCTGATGTTATGTCAGCTTTCTAGCCCTGCGACAGACTGGCGACCTGTTCAGGATGACCCCACCTCTCGTCCAAAACGTTAGCTGGAGATAGACACCAGCACCTCCTGATCTCACTTAGGGACAAGGGTGTTAGAAAATGGATGGATAGATGGTTGGATGTCATCTTTCTTTCAGACCTGGTTCCAGTGAGCTCAGGTTTTTTTTTTTTTTCTTTCCTTGTTTTTTACTGAAAATTTTATGGAAAATAAACTGTGGTATGGTGAACCTGACATCCAGTCTAAACTACTAAAGAGGTTCTGCAGAATCACATACCTTCCTGGGAGACTTTCTTCCACGGGTGTGGAGGGTACATGAAGGCAGCATTCTGGATTTGATCATTAATATCTTCATCTTCATTGAAAGGGAATGTCCCACTTAAACTGCAGATACACGATATAGTTACAATGCAAAATATTGCTCTGATGAGAAATATATTCTTTTTTAGATATGCGTTGTTCTGAATCCAAACATGAATTCGATCATTGATCACAAGTCATTTTTCTGATGCCTACCTGACGTAGATAATGACTCCCACTGACCACATATCCAGAGAACGATTGTAGCCTTTGTTTCTCAGGACTTCAGGAGCAAGATATGCTGGTGTGCCAACCACTGAGCGCCGGAAGGACTTCTCACCAATGATCCGAGCAAATCCAAAGTCACAAAGTTTTACCTGCAGAAAACAAATGAGAGGAGGGTGGTCTAACAAACTCCCACTTCTCAGCAATTCCCTTCCCTGCTGGCAAGTGACTGGGCATAATGGGTGTTGTCCAGTCTCTCCTCTCAACATTTTACAATATATGCCTCTGTTTTCATGAGTCCTTTAAATAAGAAGGATTTCTTTCTCAGGAAACATGGAGACCATGTTTCATGTATTCTAAAATTAAAGAAGCTAAGAAGATAACTTAATAACTTAAAGATAACTTAATGTGGTTTGGCATTAATAATAATGCCAAACCACAACAAGAAGAATACACTTTGAATATATGCACCATCTATATCTAAACTTGCAAAACAAAGAGTGGATTGGTGTTATTTATTGTTGCCTTCAAGTATTTTCCATGTCATCATTCATGACATGGAAAATACAGTTAAGACTGTAAAACTGTATTTAATTTAGCTAATTTAGTTAGGGTTAAATGCAGCCCAGCCATAATTTGTACTCATATATGGACACAGATTACCTGAGGAAAAGAATCGGCAGAAGCCAGAAGCACATTTTCAGGCTTCAGATCACAGTGGACGATGTTCTTGAAGTGGAGATGCCGCAGAGCCACCAAGATCTGATGAAGAAGCAGAACACAGAGACGGAGCATCATGGAACCAGCTGGAAGACTCTGAGAGAACTCCAGAACCAGAGCCATCTCAACCGGCTTTTCTGCAAGTGTTTGCTGTATTTTTGCATTGGATTCACAAAGAAGATTGTATCCATAAAATTCTGAAATCCTGTCCACAAAGGCATTAACTGTGAACATCTCCACTGCTTATATGTTGTGTGACGACAGACAAAAGGCTGACTTTCTAACATCTTTCTTTTCCAAATAAACTTGATGGAGAAAACAATGTCAAATAATCTAATGTGAGACAGATTATTGTAAAAATTATCAATCATTTTTATTCTTGGTCAGAACAGAACAGACCAAATGTTGCCAAAACTCCCCCAGAAATCTGCAGGTTTCCCTCTGGAGCTAAAAAGGAGGAGGACATTGTGACAGCGCACAACGCAGACAGCAGAGTGGGCGTTGTGGAAAAGCTGTTTCCACACTGACTGTTTGCCTTTTGCTCTATCTGGAGCATTATGATACCTGCCTCTATTGGCTGTGAGTGTCAGCGCACCGCAGACAAATTTCAACATTTTCAACTTGTGCTAGCTCCACCTTGCTGCATGGACCCCTTGTAATAATAACGATTAGTTCAGAGAGCTCAATGGAGTCAGTGCTGCTTTCAGTCCGAAAGGCTCATAGCACATCTTCGGTCTGTTTGTACTGGAAATACTCAAGAAATCCTCCTGTTGATTTGTGGATTTTCTAATACTGAAGTTGAAAAGACTGTCTTTATTTTATAAAGTTTAGATAAGTAACTTCAAACTCATGATTATGGGTAATGATGATTATAGCAAAGTATTACCTGTGTGACTAGGAACTTGGTGATTCTCTCCGGCAGCCGACCTTTCTCACTGGACAGGATCATCTCAAGCATGTCTCCATGGAGCTTCTCCATCACCACAAACACTCGCTCCGGCGTTTCAAACATACACTCTAGGTTCACCACGCCTGGGTGGTGCAAACCCTGACGGAAAAGAAGACAAATTAGATTCATCTCCACTTGGGCAATAACTATCATCAATGTTTCACCTTCAAATGAGAGTTTATACCAATAGTTTATTCACCATACATGTACATACATGTTTACTAAGCAGTAATAATGTATGACGGAATGGAAAAGTTTCCTGGGTTTGTGGAACTCGCACCAAACTTCCATAGGAATGTTTTGCTGGTTCCTTGTCATTTTGGTGATTTATGCAGCATTAGTTTTGTCCGTATTGGCTGCTGATCCACAATGCTCTAAGTCTGAATTTGAAACAAGACCGAGGATTCTGACTATCAGGCCAATTCTATTATCCCATCGTGCTCACACTGACCGGCAGCACATAAAGAATGTTGACTAAATGTCATTTTAGAGACGACAGGCGCCGTGATCTATGGTAGGGCTGGTTTATAAAACAATATTGAGCAACAGAAAATATGTCAGATAGAATGTTGATAATGTCATTGAACTAAGATCCAGAACCATAGCATTCTGGGGCATGTAGACAGAGGAAATGCTTTAATCGCTCAACCTCTCACTGCCAGCTAAAGGTTGGCATCAACTAACTCACTCTTTGCTAAGCTAGCAAAACCTGCTGAGTATCATGAGCACTACCAGTTTCATGATGTGCCGTCATGCTTCAGCATGTTTAACTCCTCAGTGGTCTATGTGTTTTCAAAGTGGATGTCCACCAGAAATGCAAAGGTAAGTTTCTAAGACTGCATATGCTCACTGACATGCAAGGGAAACAAACTTTCAACAAATGTTGAAAAGTTTGTGCTGACAAAGCATGCCAGAGTCATGCTGTGGCAGACACAGCATGACTGCCACTGTCAATAGTTGTGCTGCCCTGGTGGAAACGGAGCTAGACGCCCAACCAGTTCATCAAGCCTGCTAGTTTCCCTGCAGATTGTGGGAAATGAAGAAATATAGAATAAGAAATATAGGCAGTCGGGATGCTCAACTACGAAACCTCAGGTAGCAGTGGGCAGCGTGGGTGGAGTCTGTGGAGTTCACATGATACAGACAGCTTAGGAGTAAATTGTGAATAAAAGAAGAAAGGTCACCACCACCAGTTTGGCAGTATTTATGGAATGCTTATATCATGATATGTTTTTCAGCCATTTCACTCAGCCCTGCTCTATGGGTCCTGTGCCTGCTTTGGTTTTACCAAAAAAGATCTTATTGTGCAACTGCAACAAAAGAACCACACTCTCTACGTCAGTAAAAGCTGCACCATGCTGTGGCTCGTCCCACATAGGTAATGATAGGTTGGATCAGGGCTCCCAGTTTGGAGAAATGCACAATAGTTATAGTGGAGCTTGATAAAGCACATAAACTTGAATTTGCTGGTTGCTGGGAAACAAATGAAAGTTTTAAATCTTAAGAGTGTGTTTTAATTGAAATATTTACCAGTCAAATAAAGGACCCAGCATGTTATTTACTATTGGTAAAGTAAACAGGAGAACAGATTGGAGGAATAAGATATGTTGGTGTTTCTTTTACTACTTTCCATTTATGCATTATCTTCAGTTATTGCTGCCATCACCTTTATGTTCTGTTCTTTTTTCTCTAAAGAAGGCCAGGTGCTGCTGTGTTTAACAGAGTCTCCTTCCTTGACAAAGATTTTGAAGGAGCTACTTCTTTATATGTAGCCAGACCGCTAATGCTAATGAAGACAGATTTTGACCAGTGATTACCAGATCAGATGTTAGTATCAGATCTGAACAGCCATCGTGTGTTTGTGAGGTTACCTGCAGGATGGCCACCTCATTGCGTAGTTGGCTCTCCTGCTTAGTAGGGAAACGAAGTTTATCAATTATTTTGATGGCAACATCTCGACCAGACTTCCGATGTTTACCTGCAACAAATATAATAATAACTTTTGGAAACAATTAAACAGAAATGAAGCACTTTCAGTTTTGTTGGCTAATACTAGGAGTGCAGAAATGTAGCATATATTTGAGAAGGTTACAGTGACACCAGGGGAGATTTTAGTTTTAGACCTTCAAGGAATCTCAGCAAGTAACTGATATGGGTTCTTTATTGAAACAACAGCTAAACAGTGTTTCACATCGCTTTATTATCTTTTGACAGATGCCTGTCTCCTTTCCAATCAGAAACAAACTTTATGGTTGAATGAAATATTAAAAAATTTAAATTGGCCAAGGGTATGAATAAATTTGACCTTCAACATAATAGTTTAAGGTAAATCCTCACATATATCTTTAGGTGAGATAATGTTCAGTCATATACAACATGGCCTCTAGGCATTTCACTTTTAGTTTCTACAGGTCAAACAGGTACAGTTAGTTAGTCAACCAAAAAAAACACCCTAAAAACTAAAAAACAAAAAAGAGTGTAAGTCAGATCATGGAAAGGACTTTGTTAGGTGAATTATTTCTCCTGTGTTTCAAAAGGTGACATCAAAGTTATAAATCATTTTTCTGTTACTAGGGAAACAATTTTATCCTGCTTTTAAGGATAAAATCAGATTTCACTACATGAGTAGGTGGCATTAAACAGGGTAAGTTAGTCACCTGTCTAGCCTACAGACTGTAATAATAGCTAATTCATGCCAATAGCCTGCCCACATTAAGCACTGTGAACACCCAACATGGGCAACACTTAACACAGGGGTGGGCAATTAATTTAGCATTTTATATGATAGCACTCTAAGACCCAGTGTTGCAATGTTACAAAAGTTTTTTTTTTTGTTTGCCACCCAGACTGAGAGACTGAACCTTATTGTTCAGTCAAATGCTTATGGTAAGAAATTTGGAATTAAATTCTCAGAATATGGACACAACTTAAAAAACCTTGACTGAGCAAGATCTCTGAGATCTCTGTGATTCACTGGACCAGAATAATCAAAAAGAAGCAAAACATATTTTTCAATTTTGGAGTAATTATTACAATGTCAGTTGGTTCAACACTTGAAAAATGGAGCATGTTTTATGTGTTGTAATATTACAGAGTTGGGACAGGAGTGGCAGTCAATGCTCCGCTGAAAGTGCACAAAGTGAAGTGTGGTCTAAATAGATATATTGTAACAGTACAAGTACAATCATGTTCCCTACATCCTGATAATAATCAGAGCTCAGTGCCCAGTGTCCTAAATTTGTTTTTACAATTTCAAACAATCCATGAGAGGCCAGCAACACCCAATGGGTTTCCAAGTGTGGGTGAGAACTGTCATATCTGGTATCACGATGTGTGAGTTTGATGTGAACCATGGTAACATGTCTACCAATGATATTCATAATTTGCCTCATGATAATCAATCAATGAGGCGAATTAAACAATCAGTTGTTCAGTTGTTATTCAGATAATGACTATCAATAACTTATGCAAAATTGTGCCATATAATGCACCCATTGTTGTGATATCACATTTTCAAAAAACATTAAAAAACAAAAACTCTGAAAACATCATATTTTCTCCTCCAAATTAATTTAGATGTGACAGAAAATCCAACCCGATCCAACCTTGTGTCCAGTCCAATCTAACCTGATTAGCTGACTCTAATTAGACTTTTGAGTGAAGTAAACCTGAGATACTATTGTAACCTGATAGTTTAACTTAAAGACCTCTGCTCTCTGCTGGTCAAACTGTCCTGTTTTTAGCTAAACATCTTCCAGCTCCATTTTGTCGCTCACTGTAATCGCAGGGTGAGGCAAGTGCAAATCTTCTGGGATGTGAGATTGTTAGGAGTGAAGCAGGGCAGAGCCGCGCTGCATGCAGTGCGCTACACTTGTTACAGTACGATTTTATTTTTTTTCTTTCTGCATTTCTTTCTTTTTTTCTTTTTTTCTTTCTTCCTGTCTTTCTTTTTCACTGAAAGCTTGTCAAGTAAATTGTTTAAACAGTTGATGTTTAATACATTTAATCATTTAAAATGCTCTAATAATTTTACAAACAGCTGTAACAAAACGAGATCCAAACAAATTTGATTAAGCTACTTCTTTGCAATGGAAACAATTACTTGAAATATACACCTTAAATAATAACAGCAAGGGTTTGGATGAATGTGTAACTCACCTCCATAAACAATACCAAACTGTCCAGAGCCAAGAACTTCATCTGGAAAAATCTGATAAACTGAATTGATGTCCTGGAGAAAAAAGTTTGAATACAAGATCAGAAGCAGATTGGATAGCACTAAAGTGTTGATTAAACTTAAATTTTTCTAAACCAATTTAATCTATGTCTGTACTGCAAAAGCAATAAAAAACATAAATGAGACAGATTTCAAAATTGGTAAATGTGTTCATATAATATTAACAGTAACTATCAATAATGATCAATAAGTATCAATGACAGAATAAGAAAAAAGCAACAAAAAAAATGTAAATGTAATTTGTCTACTAAAAACATTGCACTTATACATACGCAGATATAGAAAAACTAAAGAAATATGCCAAAATAAGTGAGTTCAATACTTCAAAACTTTCAGAACAATCTTAAATTGACAAAATTATGCATATACATGTGAAACTGGCAGAAAATTAATCAAACCAAAAACCATAGTTACATTTTATTTACCAGGTGGGGGTGTTGGAGAGGACAGGGTGGGGTCACTTGGGTTGCAGAGGTTTGGACGGTTACCATGGGATCGGTTTGTTTAATTGGTGCTAAATCTGGCTTCAGTTCTAATTGCTCGTCCCCAGACATGGAGTTCTGCGTCAGTTCATTCGAACTGGTTGTTATGTCACACATAATGCTATAATTACTGATCATTTAACAAAGATCCACCTGATTTTGTGTTATATTTATGTTAAATCGACTGCAGAGAACACTGAACACTGTTGGTACTTTGCTCCAGTCGTTCTGTACTGGCTGCTTTCATTTACTCATGTGTTTGGCAGATCATTTTGCAAACTGGTCACTGTTGCTTTGGTCCTACTGATGGAGGAATTATCAGAATCTCAGATGCTATTTGCCTTTGCATCTGAGCACGGAGCATAATGGAGGTAAGGATTTTAAATGTGTATTGTGATGAATCCATACTATTTTGTGATTTTAGGTCATACCTCTGAGCTGCATCGACAACATCACCAAACTTGACTCAGATTTCAAGAAGTTCAACAAATTCACGTGTTAACAAATTAAGAAAAAGTTTCTTCAAATACAGAGAGCTTCCCGGATTTAGGAATGGATCCAGGGCTGGACTGGAGCCCGGAGACAGCGCTGTGCTTTACAGCGTGTCACAACACAGCGTCACAGATCAATATCAGCTTTGAGTCTGAAACTAGAAAATATTTCCTGCTTCTGCTGTCCGTAATCGCTGTCATTTCATCCCCTGTTCACAGAAAGCCTAATATCACACCTCAGGCAAAGACGACAGGAATACAATATTATAAACCTCGTCCTCCTCCTCATAGTTTGTGGTCTAATTACCATAGTCTCTATGGAAACCATGTAGCTGAGTGAGTAATCACAGTAATCTCTATTTGATGTGCTTGATACTTGCTCACCTTGGAGATGGTAAGGGTGCATGTCTGCATGGAAACATGACATGATGTTCTTGGCAGCTTGCAAGCTTTTTTCTTTTAAATATATATTTCAGTTACATAAACCAATGCTGACACAATGGTAAAATCTGAAAAGTGTCAGTGGAAGCAAAAAGCATAATTGATTCAAATCCATCAACTCTGTAACCTTGCAAACGCTTATGTGTGTATGTGTCTGCAGACATGCGCATGTTGGGGTGTGTGTGTGTGAGTCTTCTTACCACATTTTCCTGGATCTGACAGTTGGAGACTGAAATACTGATGGAAATTTCCTCTGTTGATCAGAAACAAAGATGATCAGAACAGAAATGGAGCCAAACTGTCACACTGACTCATTATCAAAGAAAATTCAGTTCTTGGTGCAACTTATCAGTCCAAAAGGGGAGAATGACCATGTAGCTCAACTCTTAAATGTTAAAACTGTTGTTTCTCATTTCCTCTGGAAGTGATCTGATGTTAAATCAATATTTTAATCTGTTTAAGTCGTACACCTGAAGCCTGTAGACGACTGTTTTAGTTCAACAAGCAACCTCGGTCTGACTCTTTGGAAGGATTAGTCATGAACAGTTTGACGTCACCAAAGCTTTAAATATCTCTGATGGGCTTTGAGTGGGCATTGTCAGTCTAAGGAGAGCAAAGACCCTGTAGGGGGATTCAGCTTGAACAAAAACTGTTGTATCTAAGTAATTTACCATGGTGATGATTTTCTATTTTTGCATGCTTTGAAGTGCTGCAATATTTTACCTCAGGTACATTCACATGAAGAGTCGTTTTATTTATTCTACAGGTACTTTCTCAAACTTCAGCCTGTCATTTCAGTTCAAGTAGAATAAAAGATGAATTTACATTGAAAGTTAAATTGAGAAAACATTACATGTTCAGTAATCATTGTTTGGTTCATTGTTGGGTTTCAAAACAAATTCTTTTGATTTTCAGTTTTTTAAAGCTAAATGTAAAAATGTAAAATCAAACTAATTTAAAATCCACAGGATTTGATTTTTTGCTTCAATCATTAACAATTTGAAATAAATCATACAATTATCAGTTTGTTCCTGTAATATCATTAGCTGCTCCTGAAATGGGTCGACTCCCTCTACAGACAAACTGGTGCCGTCTCTAAAGTGTGAAATGAAAACGTCATGCGTCTGGAGTTCAGGTCAGGACTTCAGGCCAGAAATCAGAATGTCCAAAAAATGACCCAAAAATATACAGCTCTGCTTTACTTTTACCTTTAAAGTGACAAAACTTCTGGCCCTCATTTTAGTTTTCCCAAAATACTCCACCTGATTATTTGTGTTTTATTGTTTTATTTTGAAATGGAAAATCCTAAGTAGCGAACAAAACACAGATTTGCAGTACAAACGACATATCTTCAATTTTCAGTTGACTAGTTTTCAGAAGCAGTGTTTTTATCTAAATGTCTTCCTAATTTCACTACTTCACAAAAGAGACATAATGTCTCTTTTTTAATGTCTCTTAAAAAAGAGAAATTATGGCTAATACTTTAGACCTGGTGTTGTGAGTTTTCTTTCACACACATCTCTGTTAAGGTAGCAGCAGCTCATAACTCTGGTTGTGGTTAGAGTGATACAACATACTGCAAACAAATCATCATCACAATGTTAATATTTACAGTCAAAATATTCCAAAGCTATTAGCTAAGTGTCAAAAATTCCTGCTTTTCTTGCATACAGTGTGTTCTACCAGTTGGATTGACTCTTAATGCTTTAAATACACTCAGCTGGTAACCATGATGGTGTTCACAGAGAACTCAAAGCAGTGCTGAACATGAACTTAACCCAGATGATATAATCAAAAGGAGCACTGTGCATTGTGCACTGGCTTTTCTATCTGATTAAACTGTTTTTGTTTTTGTTAGAGATATTTATGTATTGGTTTGTTTTTCTTACTTGTCGTCCATATGTTTAAGTAAATGTTGCACAGCGTGAGCTCTGCTGGACACACACATTGTCGCTGCAGACTGATGGGCTCCCAGCTGGTCAAAATGACCTTGTCAGAGTGATGATGAAAGACAACAACTGTTTCACTGATGTCAGTTATTTGCTGTATTTTCTCCACATCTTCAAAATCATGAAGAAACAATGAGGATAGATTTTGAGTCTCACACCTGTTTCTCAGTATCTTGGCTAGTTTTGTTGCTGAAATGATTCACTGAAGGTATTCTGTCCTGCTCTGCACCTTTATCTGAGATTGTGCAACAGTTAATATTTTACCTCAAGAAGGACATGAGTCTTAAAGCTTTAGGCATTGGTTGTTTAACAAAGTTCATAATCATTTAGTCTTTTACATTTTTAATTCATAAAATATATGCAGGTGAGCTGGTCTTGTGTCTT
This sequence comes from Brachyrhaphis roseni, assembly GCA_903066815.1. Lineage (NCBI taxonomy): Eukaryota > Metazoa > Chordata > Actinopteri > Cyprinodontiformes > Poeciliidae > Brachyrhaphis > Brachyrhaphis roseni. The sequence continues at coordinate 1,936 of CAEFZY010073025.1, read as the reverse complement.
ACTGTGCCCACTTCGGTGGGAATTGTGGCAAATTCCTGTAGAGACAGCTGGCATAAGAGCATGCTGGATGGCCATTTCCCACATCCGAGCCACATCCTGCCCAACTCCACTGACCTGAAACCAGTTTGTGGAAATGAAATATTTTAAATTAAATTGTTTTTTTTAATCTATCCATCCTCTTTCACTTAAGCTGGGGTAAGGTCACGAGGGCAGCAGGCTAGCAGAGGCCCAGACTTCTCTCTCAACAGCTAATTGTCCAGCTCATCCAGGCGAATCTCATGGTGAGACCAGGCCAGCAGAGAAATGTTGTCCCTCCAGCATGTCCTGGGTCTCCTTCTGGATCTTCTCGCACTTGTGAGGAGAACTTGTGAACAAGCCCCTGGGGCCCTTAAACTCCTCCACCTGGGGCAGGATCTCTTCCCCAAACCGGAGAAGGCACTCTACCCTTCTCTGTCTCAAGACCATGGCCTTAGATTTGGAAACCCTGATCTTTACACGTCTGCAAACTGCTCCAGTGACAGCTGTGGGTCCTGGTGTGATGAAGCCGCAGAACCACATCGTCTCCAAAAGGCAGATTCTGAAGCCGCTTACAAACCAGTTTTTGTCTGCTATTGCATTTGTCTTTTTGTATGAAGATTCTAAAGTGCTAACAACAACCAAATAACTTTCTACATTTTAGAATTACTCTCAATTATTACTGAAACACTAGGATTCATTGGCAGTAAACAACGCAGATTGCAACCAACACCAAGCATGCTGGGATTGAGAAAATACATTGGCTATCATGCAAAAGGATGAAAAGGCACGCTCATATTACAATCTACTCAAAGTTCTGTTCTGATAAATCATTTAAACACCAGCGTGGGTGCATTAGACCCTCATGCACTGAAAGCCAATTCTACATCATTTCACATTAAATAGAATTAAATTCGGTCTCTCACCAGGATGCTACTGCCAGTCATGGATGATTCGCCTCTCAACAGGTTCTCTCCAACATAGTAAACCAACATTGCTGTAGTGATTTCAAAACAGTGAGGGTTGGCTCCTTCCGGAAGCAGAGAGAAGTTCTGAGCTGGCTCCAGAGACAGGATTTCTGACAGAGGAATCTCCTGAAGACAGATAAGGAAATAAATGGAGCACAACTTGTGAAGATACAAATCTTGATGGTGTATGGTTTCTCTTGAATTTGCATTTGGGAGATGAGTAGAATTCAGAAAGGAGCTTTCTGGGTTTACTGAATCCACTTATTCTGAATCTGTGTTCATTTTGGTAACCATGTCAATACCTTTTCTAACAATGATAATGAGATTGAACTGAGTTGTGACAAAAACTAAATTACATTTTAGGCAAAAGACTGAGATTAAAACTAACTAAATAAAAATTTGTTGTCAAAATTAACACTGCTCTGAATTGGAAATGTTAGTATCTGGTTGCACAATACTGACTTCAATGTGGTTTAAGAATTCTGAGTACTTTTAAGTTCAGAGTGAGCATGAGAGCTATACAAATCCATTGTGGTGAAGCCTTGACATCTTCAATCACCATGGCAACAACTGGAAAATAAAATCAAGCTATTTTACCCTGCTGCTGCAAGATGCTCTCCTTCAAGCTTCTAAGGGACATGATAATATATTGAATAATAGAATAACATGGCAGCAGCAAGAATACTGCCTCACAATGCAACACTCAGTTGAAAGCATAATTATGTGACAAAGAGATTTCACTGAGATTATTATTAATTTCAGGTTTTATGTACCTTGTTTTGATATTTGTTATGAAACAAAGACTAAGGTGGGAATATGAATTATGAAGACAGACAGACAGACAGACAGACAGACAGACAGACGTCTGTCTGTATGGATAGATAGATAGATAGATAGATAGATAGATAGATAGATAGATAGATAGATAGATAGATAGATAGATAGATAGATAG